>VKKT01001352.1:126786-142218 GCA_008038995.1 Haliotis laevigata | reverse complement strand
GACCGCTTCCATATAGCTGGAATATTGCTGAGTGCGGCGTAAAACTAAACTCACTCACTCAACTCACTTTCTAATGGCATTGTGTGTAATCATGACATTGTGTTGTATCATTACGGTAATTGATCAACGTAAATAGGGGTTACGATGACATGGATCATCCAGGTGCCCGTTTCACAAACCTATCGCTGATCTACCACGGTCGTAACTCTGTGTTAGAGTATGGGAGTTACGATAGTCTCAGCGCTACGGTCCCTTTGTGAAACGGGCCTCAGGTCAACGAATCAGATCAGACCACCAGATCAGAACAGTGTAAGGGAAAGAGGACATCCCGTAATCAGATCACGTCTTAAGTCCAGAAGACTTACCTGCAACGATGATACCAATGGGTTGACCACTGTAGACAACCTTCCCACTGCAGAACAACTGTCAACAGATAACCGGGCAGGTTATTTCCTACCTGTTATGATCACAGAGTAGCACCTTCACGTTTAACACTTGGCTCCACATCTAAACGCTAGACTAAATATTTATATCGTTCTTTTTAGTCATATTAAGTGGTATTTTCTGAGCCTTGTGTCATTAGGCCTGATAAATGGGCATTTACATTGTGCTAATCAAATACACGTTTTTTTCGGAAATGGAATAATAGGTATTGGAACATTATCAGAAAAAGTGAATGTCAAATAATGTATTTAAAATTCAATGTAACCCTGATCACAAATAAACCAAGGTTTATTCAAGGTGGTAGCCATCAAGGTGTGTTCATGTGTGCCGCCTGTTACAACCAGAACAGCAAGGAAGATGTAATGCTTCACGCCCAGCGTAGGTTGCATCGTCAAGGTACGAGTAATGTAAACACTTAATTATGATTTATTCAGAATTAATGTTAGAAATGGTGCWCTTTGTCAGTGTGGCCATAATTGTGAAAATGCTTTTCATTATTTTCTTGAATGTCCATTATATATAATTCAAAGAGAACAAATGTTAACCTCTTTAGAAACATATAGTGAATAATAGAGCATGTATTGATATTAATCTCATCTTAAATAACTCTGTCTGTACATATCTATACCCTTTGTCTGCCTCTTGTTGAACTTTTTTGTAATATACACTTGTAACTANNNNTATGTGGAGAGGGCTTATTTAAGTTGGATAACTTGTGCCCAATCCGTTTCTTAATTGAATAAAGTATGTTTCAATCAATTTCAATCAGAAATGATTTATTACCGACTCATAAGTGAGTGAGTTTAGTTTTTCGCCACACTCAGCAATATCCCAGCTATATGGCGTCGGTCTGTAAATATTCGAACCTGGACCAGACAATCCAGTGATCAACAGCATCGATCTACGCAGTTGGGATACGATGACATGTGTCAACCAAGTTAGCGAGCCTGACCACCCGATTCCGTTAGTCGCCTCTTACGACAAGCATGGGTTACTGAAGATCAACTCTATCCCTGATCTTCACGGGTGACAGACTAAGGTTGCACCAGCAAGTTACATATAGTAATTTATGACCAGCACAGTGGTTCCACGTGTGTGTAATTCTTTACGACCAGCATGCACCATGAAGATACCTTTACTTTTAAGGTGCATGTACAAATTGAAATTCAGCAGCAAGTGTGACTGCCAAGTGCTCTTTCGGCCGTTCGGAGACAACAATGTGATACGATCTTGGCCTTACATAGTAAATACACCAATACTGTATTTATATTTTACCTCCTCAATGTTGGTTGCTGAGTAGCTGAAATTATTGCTGCCCCCTTTTGGTATGTCTGCTGCAGAGATGTACCGTAGGACTCCAGGATAACTCTGGAAATTACGTACAGTGTAATACAAATGTCAGACCGTATGAACAATGGCATTGAGGAAGGACGGATTTTGTCTAGTCAATTCAAAAAGGTTTATTGTACAGAAGGCGTCTGGCCCATATACAAGGGAGTATATACACATCATACTGTTACACACAGGAAGTAACACGTTCTTTAAACAGTTCATTTCTTTTAACTTGTACATGTTCAATATATAGTGAAAAGTTTATATATGGGATTCGTTCTTAGTCGTTAAAATATATACGACAGCTTTCAATGGAGGAATCACTATCAAATTATATTTAATATATTTCTTTCGAAGGTCACTATAAAATGGACAGACGAACACAAAGTGAATTTTATTCTATTTTTCTCTATCGCATAACTGACAGATTCGTTTCGATTTTGCAATGGAATGTTTTCTACCTTCATTTACAAAAAGGTCTAACAAACCTAGCCGATATTTAATAAAATGTTTCCTTAAATTTTCCGTCGTGAGTATTGATAAATAAGTGAGGAAAATACGAAAAAAGATCAGAAGACAACTTAAGCGTGTCGAAACAACATTGCCCGCAATAAGATTTCGGGAAATAATACACGGTGTTTCAGTTACACGGGCATGTTTCGTCAAGTACATCATCTCTATACATACTTCTATGCATGTTTCAATATCACATGTTTACTTTAACTTATATATGTCTATGGTGTATCGAATTTTATGTATATATTCGCGATTTTTTTATGTTTCCAAGTATATGATGGTTACCAGGGCTGCAGAAGTGTCCACGGTGTCTATTTCGGCGTTACCGACGCTGGTGATGACGAACGACGCGAACAGCTCTTCCTGGACAGGAGGGATGTCGTTGACGAACCTGACCCTTCCGGATGTCTAAAACACACGCGAAGCTTCATATAATTGAAAATGCACCCATGCCGAAACTCTTGTATTCAGATACGCTACTAAAATCGGGATTGGAACAAATTGCATGTTTTAATGTCACCGAAAAATCAATATTATGAGTTAAAAGAAAATCACATTACCGAATGTAAGTTGCAAGGTAATAGTTAACTCAGCAAAACATATGACCTAATGATGTCGGATGGTTGTACAAGTGATTCGTTGTGATTTAGAACCAAAATTTATTGATCCAATACATGGGATCACAGCAGCGAGATCATACATTTATATGGCATCATATGCAACAAGTTTCTATTACAATTAATCTGTCTAATATGTTAAACTGTTTGCATTTAGGTTTGACTAAGAATATCAGCATGTCGTGCCATGCCATGTTCAGAATATGGATGTAGTATATGTGGCAGTACTCATGAGAAGTTTGTTATCCGTACATGAAGAAAGTTACTTGGAAGACTCGTGGGCTTCACCGTAAGCGGTAAACGTCAAAAACCTGTCCTGTCGACGTGTTACCGTGTCGTAGTTAACGTGTCTTCACGAACCTGTGAAGATCCGGCTTCGAATTGATGTTCAGTAACCCATGCTTGTCGTTAAACGCGACTAACGGGATCGGGTTGTCAGACTTGCTGACTTGGTTGACACATGTCATCGTATTTCGCAACTGCGTAGATTGATAATCATGATGTTGATCACTGGATTGTCTGGTCCAGAATCGAATATTTACAGACCGGTGCCATCTAACTGCAATACTACACACTCTTAAACGTGCATAACTTCGGAATTTGCTCCCACAGTTGACACACCGTGATATAATTGAAAAACCCACCGTCAAACCCACCTCGCTCTATAATCGCAATACGCAGAGAATGGATGACGATCGTGAGCTCCTATTGTTTTATGTGAGGTGAACATTGTGGACTCCGTACATTCATAAAGCTGTTATTTACCTGTAGGGTTGCATCAGTTTTGATCATAGGTTTAGTCAGGGGATATTCATCTGTACGGGTGTCATATGTCTGAGTGCCTGAAGACACGGGCCGTATCAAGTTGGTGCCTCCACTCTGGAATCTTGCCGCTGCCTTCTCACCACACATGCCGAGCACGCACTGAAATGTATTCATTTTATATCAAGTGATTTTAAACAATGATCTATGACACATATACACAGGACACCTGGTGTCTGCTTAAGAAATGAACAATCACATGGAATACAGAGAGAATGTACAGTTGACATGTCCAGCATCCACTATTCAATTAGCAGGGTAGCCAAGTGACTAAAGCGTTGGCTCGTCCCGCCGAAGACCCCGGGTTAGATTCCCCACATGTGAAACCTATTTCTGGTGTCCCCCGCCGTGACATTGTTGCAATATTGCTAAAAGCGGCGAAAAACCCTACTCACTCACTCACTCACTGTTTAGTTAACTGTTACCGTAAATCCCAATATTGCAGCTTCTTGTGGCTTTATCTTTGTAATTAGAACAACTAGAAGTTAGTAAGGTGACATTCATAGCAATATAATAAAATGTTTCAGTCAGACAACGATGACTGATACTGACCTTATAGAACAGAGACATGGCCAGGCTTTTCCTGTAGGTTGGACTGGACAGGTCAGGGGTGGTGTCAGGGACCAGCTCGGCCGACAGAGTCGCTACAGCACCTGCAAATGATGAAATGGAAAATATACAGATATTTAAGGCACCAAGTTCCGTCAGGGAATAATTGGCAATGATAAAAGTTACGCCGTTTTGGTACATAATTCATCCCTCCTTACATGTTTCAGTTATCATTACAGAAGCATGGTAGCATAAACTATGGCATAGGTTATGGTATGGAATATGCCCTCTTTCTCAGTTTCTAGGGCTGCGCAATATAACCGGTTTACCGGTATTTACCGGTTCATGAAAACGATACGTATTGCGATACGCAGATGGAAAACCGGTATTTTGACATGCATTCGGAAAACATCGTAACACTCGGAAATCTTCGGATATTTCCGTTTTTTTAAATTGTTCCTTTCTTTGTTCCATTTGTGCCAAACATTATTTACATTTGTATTTTGTCATGATTAAAAGTTTTTATTAACGCCTAATTAAGCATTGTGATTTTGTTGTGTTTTTACTTTATATATCAAGCATTAACTCGATTATACGTATCTTTTGTTAAAGAAAACTTGTTGCAATATATTGCAATACATATCGCAATATATGCTTTCGCATCGCAATTAATCGCAATATGAAAATTCCTTGCAATACCCACCCCTATCAGTTTCTCTGTCTCTTACCTCTGAGGACTGAAGAGTCACCCAGTTGTTTGCCCTGCAGAAACGCCTCTGTGTTGCTTGCGTGGACCTAGGAAATTTGTTGTAATTGTACGCCATAACGTTAAGGATATCAAAGTAAGAAGCGTAATTTTAATGCGATTATGTGTACAGCATCTTTATCCTTTCACATACAATATGTGTGAAGTCCGTGTTGTATTATGTATTAAATCTCGAACATTGTGTAGGCCTTAACATCACACCTAATTGATAATATTTCTAAATTGCAGATCTATGACTCACCAAGGTCTTGCTAACACCACCGTAGACCAGGGATGGTTTTGTCTTTACCAGGAAGTTGTTGCTTCTGTCCAGCTGCATCCTGAAGCCTGCTGTTACATAGCTGTGAGCATTCTGTGGTGGTGGTCCGATTAATTGAAATAATCGAAGATTTGTCGCAGTGACTAAACGACCAAGCTATCGATCATGTTTTCTCATAATCGAACACAAACAATTCTGGAACACTTTTTGCGCTAACAATATTTTTCACAAGGTTGGTTTTGTCAGTTACATTTCATGAGCACTACAAGCTCGTTCCAAGTCATGATTGAATGTATCCCAAAGACCCCAAGAAATTTATGTTCCTAACATACCAGTCATCCTTTCACTATGTGAACTTTTGCCCCCAAAACACCCCAAAGAACTACATGTTTTTTCTTTATGTTTTTGTGCATGAACAAAAATAGCCAGGAAAAATTCATAAATGACGCTTACCAAATATTGTCGATGATTGATCGGCTGTAATGAAGCAATCATCAATTATGAGATTTTAACCAATTCCCAACACTAGTGCGTTGTCGCCTGCTTCACCCAAGCCCTACATAACATGGTGTCATTTAACATCAGCATAGATTGAAAAGTATGTTCTGTACCTGGCATCCTACCTTGCAAGACATGAACATGAACTTTAATTATGTATTTTGTTATGTTATTGCCTATTTGGAACCACTATACAATCACATGGTGTACCTGAATCCAAGGGGGCATTGTTTAAACTATGTACCTGCTTTCTCTGAGTAACCTTGAAGGTCTTCACATACACATCTCCAGATGGGAATGTAGGGAGTGTGATAGACAGGATGACCTTGCCCTTCATGTCTAGCTTCAGGAAGTCCATGAGGCTGTATGATTTCTCTGTGCCATCACTTGATCCTACACAAAAATAGATGTACATGGTTTGTCACCATCGGGTACTTGAATGCAAAGTTAATGATGTTGGCAGAAAGAAGAAAAGATTTGGACATCAAACAAAATATACTTTTCAAGAATGATGAAGTATTTTTTACAACAATTGAAGTCACTGATGAGGAAGACCCACTATGGATTCCTGGAATAGATTTTGTAAACATTTGTCTCTACCAGGCAACACCATCCTCGAGAGACCATGGGTAGACGATTACCAAAATAATGTACAAGAAACAGTAAAATCTATTTTGTCGTGTTTCATTACATTTGAATGCCTGAAAATAGTAATCAGAATGTCCACATCAAATACGGCACCAGTGCATGTTTTACTGTGTCAATTCCATCATACATCCAGGAATTGTTTTACCTTGGTTGTGCATAGGTCTAACAATACTTCCTCCAAAGAAAAGTGATTTGACTGATTCTAAAATATCCCACCATTTTACATAGTGGCTAACAGATCTTGTATCATTATACTGCACCATAAAGGATACTATTGACAAGCAACAGAGTGGAACCAGGAAAGAAGTTGGGGTTGGAAGAAGTTTGTGCACATTTATTTTTATGATTAACTTTCCATCCATAACAAAATTAATGATGGCATTCCACAGTTTTTTAAAAAGGATGCTCGACACAGTCACGATGCCAATGATGATTTTGTTGTTGGTACTGAACGGTACTGCAATTAGGGTCAACCAAGCTAAGGGCACAGGCTCAGTTGTTGAAGGGAAGTCTCTGTGAACGACCTCACTTTCTCACTTGATTCTCACTTGAATGTCTTCTATATCATAGCCCCATTCCTTACCAATAGTTAGCGTCGCTCCGACTGTCTCGAACATGGTGAAGACATCAGACGGGAACTCAGTTTTGAGGTTCTTCAGCATCAGATTCCCTGCCCAGCTGCCCAACTGAAACACACATTCTACCCGTATTCTAATATGTCAGAAGGTGGACACAAGTCATCGTATCACATTTACGTAGATCGATGGTCATGCTGTTGATCCCTGGATTGTCTGGTACAGACTCGATTATTTACAGACCGNCGCCACATAGCTGGAATATTGCTGAGTGCGGCGTAAAACGTAACTCACTCACTCATATATCCGAAAAATGAATATCCCATAACTGTCTTCTGCAAACAGAACAGCATTCAGTCTGTCAGCATGTAAGATATTTGTTACATCTAAACTTTTATGAACTGCGTCATAGTAATGCCGTACTGACAACATCACTGTTTCTAAGGATGTACCTGAAGGCGGAGTTTTTCGGATTAAATGAAGTTTCAGATTAGTAACAGTGTCTCGAATTATGGGGTACAATGCACTGACACAATGTCCCTTTACTTCCTTCGAACAGATATGCACCATATCAACTTCACAGTGACGCTGATCCAGTCGTTGAAAATAAGAAAACATTAGAGAAAGTATATATTTATATTTGGTTTCCATTACTTCTCACATTTCTGACTCCAGTGGAAGCAATGAGAGCCACGCCGTTCGCGAAGTCACGGAAGTAAGACAAGCCAGGTTGGGTGCTGTTTTCTGTAAAGACCTCTATCAGATTGGTCAGGGTGATGCTGGAACCAAACGTTACATTGGAGGTGTCCACCTGGTGATAAAAAATATCAAGTTATGTCAGAGTGTGTGGTAAAAGAGAAGAATCATAATTTTATTTCAGATTTCTAGACACTCGTTTAGTTTTCTATGCCTGGAACATGTATACAGCAGTAGGTTGTAAATGTGAAAATGTCCGCTCATGGTTTTACTCATTAAAGCCCGAAACATCACAACTCATATTGTCTTATAAATCTGAAACATTGTAATCAAATACAATCTATATATAATATATTTATTGGCATATCGTCACAGTTTTCAAAGTTGGGGCATCATCAAAACGAAGCAGTGAAAAATCATTCAAGTCCACAAACTCCATTTTGAAGCACATTTGAAAGGATCAGATTGTGACAGGTGGCTCTGATCTTGAGTTCTGCTTAGCCAACAATACACCACCTCGATCACGATCTGATCACGATGAAACATGTATGGTTTTGTTTTATAACATTTTTCTGTTGTGATGTATACATTTGAACATACTGAAATGTCATAGAAATCCTGGATGCCACGCAGGTCAATGAGGACGTCACTTGTCCATGGACCGATCTCCTTATACACGCCTGAAAGAATCATCAATAAATTACTTCAATAATATAAATGTTCACACCTGGAGTAATGTTCAATACTTAACAAAAAGTAATCCGAATATATATGTTCATCATTATTCCTGATCATATGCATTAAATAGTCCCTTCAACTATGTAAAATACCCAGAGCCCGTTGGCCGAAAAAAAATCGTTTCAAAAGCTAAAGTTAATATAACTCTTTTCATTATAAGTAACTTGTCGCAGAATTTCTCTCACTCTGTAGTGGGGACTTTAATATGGCTTATCCTACAATTCGAATCGGACTCAAAACGACAATTTTAAGTGCAAGATTATACTGTAAGGGATTACATGTTTGAGATAAACCTGATACGGTTCTATGTTGAGTACCTGGATAATTCATCCGAAGAAGTTCATATGAATAAATTACGGATTATTATATAGGCCACCTTGTGAAAAATACTTTGTGCATACAAGACACGTTTTAAATGTTAGCAGGGAAACACAATGTGCATACCATATCCAGAATTCCCAAAGACGAGTCTGTAGTTGTCTGCCTGGTGTTGGCCGAGGAGGGCGTAGAGCTGCTGCCTCGTGGTGGGTTTGTACCACTGTGACCCCTGCAGCACAATGTGGAGGGGCACCTGCTCCGCGTCAGTCTGTCTCTCAGATGAACAGCGTCCTGTGCAGGTCTTCCCGGTCTTCTTGCAAATCTTCTTGTCCAGTTCCTGAATAACATCATGTTCCTCAATGAAATGTCACCTTAATGTCATACGAAATCTGTATCATTGTATATTACCTATTACAAATCTGAAACGGTAACAAAAAGTCCTCCCATTGTCCATCAAGGTGCCCATTATCAGGACACATGTACATTCAACACCGTTTTACCTCAATGTCAATGGTGCCTCCAGGAAGATTTGGTGCAGCGTTAGCAGCAAAGGACTTCATCGCGTCCAGGATTGGTCTGTAGCCTGCAAGATATGTTCAATATGCTTATATTCGCTCATAACATGTGTTCACAGTATCGCTGAAAATCAGATGTATTAAATGAAACAGAACTTATCAAAGTTAATATCATAATTACCCTATGGGACACATGATAATGGTTCAAGGTCGTTCAAGGTCATATCTTGGGAACATCATGTTTGACCTTATCACTCATGTCCTACTTAAGGTTTATCTCGTCTTCTACGCATACATGTTTGCTAATCGTCGATCGGCTCGGAAACAATCAATAAAGGGTTCGGATTTCAATGTTTCTTCAACAATACAGTGGAGGGTAGTTTAAAAATATTTAGGTCCAAATATGTCTTTTGTTGCTGACTCATCATCATGATAAACGCTTTTAGGCTCATGGTGAAACTGCTCTGTAATCTCTGTTCAATTAAACATTTATTGTTCGATTTCGACCAATTTATTTCCTGTTGACGTGTACGTCGATATAAGTTGTATGCTTCTCTAGAGGGTAGCAGTGTCACCCGAGCCGGTAGGCGAGGGATGACACGGCTATAAAAAGACGTACATCAGACCGTATTACTCGAGGGAGAGCATGCAAAGTATTTATCTTACCGCCATGTTAACTGTATAAAATAGCATTATATTTTATTTTGAAGATCGCTCCAGGCTATATGACATGTCAACAAAATTGCGTCTGTTTCCCGCCTGGATTTTTAAAATCAGTGACACATATTCTGACAAGCTCAAAAATGCTATAAAAATGGTTCATTATGTTTAACTTGAGTGTGCAAACGGTTCAATGTATAAACTATAGTATAGATAAATCAGTGAAAGTCGGTAAAGTAAATGTTTACATAGTGAGCCCCAAAACAGCTAATCAAACGGTTTTCGAACTCCGTGCACTGCATGCGTCATATTATGACGTCATACCATCGATATCGATACAGCTTCTCGGGGGAGTGTGTGGGGTTACCGTGGCAGCGGGTAATATTTTCTCCTGGGAGGGGTGACAAGGAAACTTGTTAAAGCTACATTGACCAATGAAATTAGTATTTTACATGAAGGAAAGATAATACGTGCTGGACGTGCACACGCCTGTGTAATACATCTGTTCAAGTGCACACATACCATTGATAACACTTAATGCGTGGTAATCTGTTTGTAGACAAGGCTACGAGATAACCTGTGCATTAGAAAACTGTCAGTCTAGGCAAGGTAGATTGCCTTTAGTGTTTCCTTGTCATGTCACGTCATTCCTCAACATCAACAGTCATATACTCTTGTGTTTATGTTTGGTGTTTATATTTAGGCTGTGAAGAAGGGTAACATGTGCTCTACATTCTGATCTCATATTATCTAGAGTTATCAGATCCGGATAGTTCGCATGCCCGTACGAGCGTGCATGTGACTTGCTATCTGTCCTTGGAAGTTTTTTGCTAAAATGTTTATGCTGACGCAATAGTTAACTGTTTATCATGTGCAGATCACGCGGTCACACAATAACCGATCAAGGACACCGAGTGTTCGAAACTTCATATTTGGCGACTTGTGACAATTGATGAGAGTTTCACAGTAGTAAAATCTGTTGTCTAAAATGTAACAAAACTAAGAGTTCCTGGTCTCATGTTATTGATTCACTAATTCATGTTATTGATTCTTTCATTACGGTAGGGCAGAACACTTTACACTTCTTAGGCAGTAAATTGATCATTAGTGTTTCTGATGTATTTCCACGTTGAAAGTTTCAAATTTCCGAACAAATTAGCAATAGTTTCTAATGAGAAATCAGCGTTTGCTCAGTTAATCATACAATTCTTCTATTTTTCTACATGTACACTCAGCTCGTTTTTCTCTCGGACCTCAACACAATGTTGTTTCGTTAGAGTGATATCAAACGAGATTTTTATCATATTTGCATAATCCCGTGACTCTCCAGATACAAGTGTACAATCTATGTCTTTAGTGCATGTATACACCACACGCACACACGCACGCACAATATATATATATATATATATATATATATATATGTGTGTGTGTGTGTGTATGTACATGTATATATATGTATGTGTCTATATACATATATACTATATATATCTATATCTATATCTATCTATCTATCTATCTATCTGTCTATATATATATAGTGTATACATAGTATATCCAGTACTTAAATTTACATAAGCTGATGCAACGATGACATGTAAAATGTGTTGCGCTATATTTTTTAACTAACAACATCCCGTCAATGACAAATAACGTAAAGAAACACTTGAACCATCTTTGTAAAGAGATTATAACAATGAATAGGATCTAACCGACCTGTACACCGGCAGACAGTCGTGTCAAAGGCATTTTCTACTTCCTGCATGGTGGGTTTGGGGGTCCTCTTCAGTAACCTAAAACAGGAGCATTGTACTGTGTGGAGTAGTTGTTCGTGAGTGAGGTTTTCAGTAATATTCTAGCAATTTCGGGAAAAACAAGAATTGGGCTCTCCACCATGTACCCATGTGAGAAATCGAACCCAGGTCTTCAGCAAAGCAAGCAGGCTCTTTAACCGCTGGGCTTACCACCACCCTGTGGAATAACCGGTGTTATCGATCACTCAGTATTACATTTTTTGATAAATGTAATATTATCGATTTCATATCTCTTTGCTGATCGCATGCGGAACAGTATAGCGATCGTGGAATGTCTGTGTGTGCTGCTACTTAATTACTGAATAACTGTCAATGAGTGAAAATGTTTTGATTGAATTAACTATCTTGTGGAATGTAAGCACTGATGTACCTACGTACATCCGTATCCATTCCTACTGGTGGTATATAATGTATTTTACGAATCCGATCTTGACATGATACTGTACACATTTTAAATAAAGCTTGGTGATTCATTATGAGTTTTGACTATAATTTCCCCATTTACGTACCCTTTACACCATATAGCATATGTTCCTGTAGATAGTTAAGGCTGGTTATTCTTTTGCACTAAAGGTTTGTATTTCAGATACGTGTTGACAGTATTGGTGGTCGTGTTTCAAGATTGTTTTGCCAACCCTCCATAAACACAATACAAAACATCTACGGTTCATCTTGAAGACATTTTCCATACATAGTCATGACCTTCCATACATATCTTGAAGACCTGACCTACCTTGGCAACAGTAGCCACTCTGAAAGCCAATGTGACCTTCCATACATGTCATATAATATCTTCTCATACATATTCATGACCTGAGTGGAGCTACGTAAGATGCTCCAAGAGCCATTGTGAGTTTCCATAGATATCTTGAATGTCTTACCCATACATATTCATGACCTGGACTTGGCAACAGAAGCCACACAGAGAGCCATTGTTGGCTTTCATAGACATCTTGTATGTCTTACCCATACATATTCATGACCTGAATGGAGCTACATAAACTGCTCCAAGATCCATTGTAAACTTCCATAGATATCTTGAATGTCTTACCCATACATATTCATGACCTGGGCGGGGCTACAGAAGCCACACTGAGAGCCATTGTACTGTGCCAGACGGTCTTGWATCGGGTGTAGGCCATCCCTGGGGTTGCCCAGACCCTCGATGGTTGTCACTTGCATGCCGTCACACGTGTACAGAGGAACCAGGCACTACATGAAATCAGATATGTTATATATATTAAAGACTGCTGAATATAAGTAAGTCATTGTCCCCAGAAGCGTTACCTTAAAGGTTATGATCGCCTGGATAATTGTACATATATAGAAGCGAATGTCGCGGGTTTCTCAATTGGATTGTTCATAGTTTCATCTAAATGCAATGATGTAATCTCTCAGTACAGCGATCCAGTGACGTATTAACTTCCTACCGAGTTGACTGTGTAGGTCTGCACGGCCTTTGTGATGGGATCATACAGTGTGGTAGTGACGAGGCACACGCCACACCCTCCCTCCATACACATCGCCTTGGTGCCATATGACACACCCTGGGACCTCATGAACTCATTCAGGGAGAGGGCTGCGGCATACTCGTTGCCAACTGAAATCAGAAAAAAAACATTCTCGAACGTTAAACAGATACAACATTTAAAGGAAACTGGTCAATGTGTCATTGCTGTGTGTTCTTGGACTATAATATTGCATGTCAAAATTAACAGTAACTGTTGTTACTGGAACGAAGAGAGAGGTTCCACCATCGTTAACGTAATGACAGAGGATACATCTTAACAATTCGATCCAATGCCGATGTATGAAGTGTTCAGCTCGCCAGTCATATGGTGATCAGGAATACTTGTGCATAGGAATTAACATAACATTAGTCAAGTAAGTTAGTTATAGAGACTAACAAACAGTCTGCTATGTATTTTGTATTTCAGTTTCATGCTGGTGACCGATTGGTTGAAGATACAGAAGTCTGCCTATTCTATGGACACTATACATGTATTCGCAGTCATGTACCTGTGTAGGAAGTTCTATTTATGGTGAAGGTGACAGTGGACTTGAGAGGACCTGTGGCCTTGAACTTGAAGAAGTGACCACAGTTTTCACAAGTTGAAGCATAGACGCCATCCTTCAGCGCGCCGTTGGTGGGGGCGTGGCTATGGAAGAAAGCGATACTGTACATCTATATTAAAAATCAGACCAAACCAGTAAACCAAATCTGTTTTTGCAAGTCTAATGCAATGTAGGATAAACTGGGGTTTATCGTGTCAGATCGTCAGCTTGGTAAACAACATTAATTCCATAAACCAAAGCAGATCAATCGGTTCAGTTACAGTGAATCAAATATACTGATACAAAATGAAACAACTGAACCTCCTAGACATGCAACCTTGATACAGAATTCATCGCCGATCATACCTTGTCCTGCACACAGGACACTGCACAAAGTTCCCCAGTGTTTTTGTCGACATGTCAGGGACGTGTATCTCTGCCGACTGATTTGTGATAGATATTGCGGGATGTGTCACCGTGTAGCTATCACGTGACGTGCAATCAGTAGCTGCAACACTTTCTTCACATGCGTGGTGCAGACATGTACAATAGAGCAAATATGATAAAGATTCACAGCATGAGCATCGATCTCCGCCACTGACATACGATGAAATGTATCAATACAACAAAGCCTCACCCCCTGATCCCGTTGGTCGCCTCTTATAAGAAGGTTGGCTGCTGAAGACCAATTATAACTCGCATCTCCGTGGTTAACGAAACACGTATAATAAAATATAAATCAGGAAAACAGTGTTGCTGCGAGTTAGACCTTCTCCAAAGACAACGAATGAAAATCTAAGCCAGAAAACGTTGTTCTCTATAACATTCTGATATTCTGCGTGCCTGTCTATTTAGTGTCTGTTTCACCGGAGATAACTCTTGCCTCACCTCACATCACAGTTACAAGAAGACTTTGTGTGGAAATCATTCTTACCCCCGATACTCAGCCTCGGCCTATTTTGCAAATTTGATCATTGTCGTGTGGGGTGAATATTGTCACCATTGTATATAATTACTGAGTCTGTTATAATCACTTGTTATTTATTATAGTGCCTTTGAATTTGTACTGGTACTGTACCTGTGTGGTAATTTGGTTTTAGAATATAATTGTCAATTGCATCCCATCACTTTGTTGTGTGTTGTTTCACACAGTGTTCTGCTACGGACTTGTTTCCGGTTAACGTGTAGTTTCACCTTGGCACTCAGGAACTGTATTTCAGGTATATCATTCTAATTTAGTGAGATAGGGAACGGGGGAAAAAAGGTGAAAATAGGTGCTGACAAATCAGTAATCAAAATCCTGAAAAAACCGACATCCAACTCCACTGAAGGCATGTCCTGACACAAATGATGTACGCAACTCTGCACAAGCATTTCGGTCATCTGTGATCCCGTTCTTAAATGAATACATGTTGACCAGGGTGTTTACTGTCGTGCTTTGTTATCTTCACGCTTCCAAAACAGTGGTGTTGTGAAGTTTCTTTCTTGTGTGTGTATTGTCGTAGATGAGCGAATAATGTGATATTAAATATGCACTGAGAAGAATGAGGCGTGTATTACCAGTGATTTCTTTTTACAGTGTAAGTGCATTAACTATGCACATGTCACTT
>VKKT01001352.1:6544-18664 GCA_008038995.1 Haliotis laevigata | reverse complement strand
TCACATTGATAACGAGCATCGTAATGCACCTTGGTTCTGTTAGCTTTAGGGATACTGGTCCCAAATTAAGTCCAATGCTCGTTATCAATGTGACCCTTGGCAGGTTTGACGTGACGGTATTTTGATTTCTTTCCCTAATTAACCGATTGGTGTTCCCTAATTAACTTTCATTGGTTCTCAAGCAGCACAGAACATTTATTGTGTTTTGAAGTGGATATTGGCGAATGCCAGTGGGATTGACAAGACATATTTCAACATAGTTTAAAGATCTGTTAGGAAAGCGTCTGATGTGAACACGAGCACTGGGTCGGGAGTGTACGCGGGTTTAGGCATTTTTCTCGTTTAGATAAGTATTCCATCTACAGTGGAAGTCAGGTACCATCACGATTGCATCGAAATTGCTCTTACTCAGCGCCAATAACATGTTCTTTTCTACCTGTAACCGTGTATAATGCAGCACAGAAAACTTCATTCCTGGATCCGAGGCAACGAATTTACCAATCATGGAGGCAAATTCTCTAATTGAGACAGTGTTCTTCTCAATCAGTTCCACACAACGTCGTTTGATTTTGTCCGTTTTTCTTCAGTCAAACTGACTGTCATAGCTCGAGAATCAGAACATTCAGTACGTTGTAACAAGCGTTGGAGGAAGGCTTGATTTGCGAGGGTGTATATAATAAAACCCAGAGAGTCAAAAAGCTGAATTGTACCTTTGATATTTGATTGACACAAGGAATAGGTATCCCCTTCAAGAATGCTATCATCAATATCATCGATATATCCTCTCATCGTCTTGGCTTGTTTGTACAATTCTTTGAGCTGAACTTTCAACACTTTGGAAAATAGTCTTGGGGCAGAAGTTTACCCATTGGCCAAGCATTTACATTAAAAACCTGTCCGTTCCAGCACAACCTCATGAATTGCCTGTAATCTGTATGTACTTGGATCGTATGATATGCGTCTTTCAGATCCACGCAAGCAAAGAAACTGTCTGGCTTAATTAAATTAGTGGCAGTTTTAAATTTCACTTTGTCCAGTTTCTTATTTATGACTGTTAGGTCCAAAATAATACGGATACCTCCATCCTGTTAGTCTCTGAGGACAATGTTTGAGATAAACAGACCTACACATGGTTCTGTTCAATAACACCTGTCATAGTTAATTTGACAACCTGTTGGGTCATTGCCACGTGTTCATTTTCACTAAATTGATTTGGCCTTGGGCAGTGATCTACATTCGTAACAAAATGGAGTGCTAAAAGGGTACGAGTCTTCTTGTAGGTCACGGAAAGAGGCGAGTAGTTACGAATGGAGTGATCCAGTGATGATACCTGATCAAATTCAATTTTATAACCATTACTGACAGTATTCAAAATAAATGTATCAGAAGTTAGTTTTTGGTACTGATTACAACAGGAAGTTACATTGCCAGCTTTAACATTATCTGGTTTATGTCACAGAAGTACTAAGGTCTCGCGAATTGCCGTGACGGGCCCTATAGCTGCGTTGCCTGATCTTGACTTGGTTGCACCAGCAATGCATAAAGGTGGTTGACATCTGTCTCCTCTGACCACAGCGAATGAGTTATTGGTTGCTGTTTTATACCACATTCAGCGCTATTCAAGATTCGAAATTAACAAGATCCACGTTAGAACTGGTCTTCAGTAACCAATGTTTGTCGTAAGAAGTGACTAACAGGATCGAGTGGTCAGGCTCGCTGACTTGGTTGAAGCATGTTATCGTGTCCAAATTACGTAGTTCGATGCCCATATTTTTTATCACTGGCTTGTCTGGCCCAATACAGACTGCCAATATTCATTGTCAGTACAATCAATGACAATGGTTATTGCGTGTTTATAGTTTCAAACAAATGCAAGATGCGCCAGGCAGTTCCAACAGAATGAACCGTCACTCCCAAGACACAGTTTGTTTAGGAGACCAAGTTAACACTGTTAAGTGTTGATTCCCAGTTAAACCAAATGCAGTAGTTAACCGTATATCAGTCCGTTAAAACCAATAAACATCAAGGATGAGCGTGACATAATTTACATATGAGTGACAGTATATATTCAAAGACAGTTTAATACAAAATCAGTGATTATAGGATGCACATGGGGTCGACATGTAATGCAGTTACTAACGCCCTCCGGTGCCATCGTATCACGGCTATAAGATTTATTCAGCGCAACAGACAGACTGGGGTCACCGTAGACAGACCGAGAAATGGACGTCCAAGCATCACAACGCCAGCTGTAGATAGGTACCTCCGTCATAAAGGAAGGAGGGTAACGTTTCTTTTGGCGTTTATTGTAGGTTGTTTCTGATGCGGAATCTTCACGGGCAATCTGTGTGGAAGAAATCCGTCATAAACGCTTCATAAAAATAAGAGCTTTGAAATATTGCTTTTATAAATGGAAATTGTATTTCTTATTTGAAATTTACCGTTTCTTCCTTTGGATGTTTACACGTTTCGAAAAATATAAAGTATGTGTGTTTTCAGACTGGTCACCGTAGACACACCAAGAAGTAGACGTCCACGCATCACAACGCCAGCTAAAGATAGCATAAATTCAAAGACAGTTTACTACAAAATCAGTGATTATAGAAATAAAGACAGAGATGGTAATATTCCCCATTCACAATAACAATGGTGAAGTAAACATACCATTACATCTATACTGATATGCATAAAAACTAAATTCAGTACCTCCTGTATTGTTTCAGCCTCCTGACCCTGAAGGTGTAGTCTACGCCTCGTGTAAAACAGCTTCCAATTGGGCCAGGTTCTGTACAGGAAGATCACTTTGCTGCACACGACGACAAATAATATCCCAGATATGCTCCAAAGGGTTACGAGCGGGGCTCATTCAATGGTCAGATATGTCAGGAGATGCTTAACGAAGTATTTTGTGTATATATAACTGTTCTAATTGCTGGATCGGCATTCTTGAAGCTGGTGAGTCAATAGCTTCATGAATAACAGTTTCTTACCCCATATACAATATGATATGTCTGATATGGCGCTATATACAACATTGTACGCTTGGTGTTGCGCTATATACAGCATGATATGTCGGAGGTGCTGCAATATACAATCGGTTTTTTGGATGTGACGCAATATACAGCAGGAAAGGTCACATGTGGCCCTATATACAATATGATATGTCGGATATGGTGCTATATATAACATGACAGGTCGTATGATATGCTATATACAATATGATATGTCGGATATGACACTGTATACAACATATTTTGGATGTTGCGCAATATACAGCGTATGTTTGATGTGACCCCATATACAATATGCTATGTCTGATATGACGCTATATACAACAGTGTTTTCTGCATGTTGCGCTATGTAAAACATGATATGTTGGATGTGACACTACATACAACACCGTATACACCCTGATATTGCGTAGGTCTAACTATGTTACATCCTGGTATGTTGGATATCTGAGTGTGTTCATGTATTTGTATATATCATTATGTAACGACCGTTTATGATGGAAGACTTTGGTTTCATGAAAATATCAGTCACTGGGATGGTGCACATGGGGTCGACATACAATGCAGTTGCCAACGCCCTCGGATGCCATCCTATCACGGTTATAAGACTTATTCAGCGCTACAGACAGACTGGGGTCACCGTAGAGAGACCAAGAAGTAGACGTCCACGCATCACAACGCAAACTGAAGATAGGTACAAATGTATCAAGGAAAGAGGGCAATGTTTCTTTTGGCGTTTAATGTATGTGTCGCGAGATTGGTATTTCGCTGTTAGAGAAGGGTTTCACATCTAAAGAGATTTATATAATCTTTCTTAAGGGAAGTGGAGCATTACAGGCGTTAATATTTACGAATGTGGCACTCATCACTCGGAAAGCTCTTTTTCAGTATATATCACGAAAACTATATCACGAGTTTGAAAATAAATGAATAACTGTAGGAATTTGAAACAGATAACTTCTTTGACTGGCATGTTTAGAAATTGGAAAATCAGATAAGGACAAAACTTCATGTATTAACAACTTCTTTATTCGTATTATGCGACGTTTTGATACAGATTCTTGATTGACAACGATACAAGAATCTGTATGGAAACGCCGCACCATCCGAATAAAGAAGTTGTTCATCCATGAAGTTTTGTCCTTATCTGAAACAGATGTCTCAATAATCAATATCTTGATCACTATAAAACCTCAGCTAACCCGGATTGGTCATGAAGGAGTGAATCCGTCTTCCGACAAAATCGCCCAAACTCGCTACGTGTGCAGGAAGGTAGGACTGACATGTGTTCGGTAGTAACATACGGTTTTTTTTATTTTGTGCTTACTTGTCAAATTCAGAGGTGTTGATTGTTCATGTAGTCGGTGCTTTTTTGATGATCATCTCTCCGAATTTGACGGGACGGCCGTTACAGACTTCCAGCTCGCTACGTTCCTAAATGTCGGGATATCAGGGACATGCCGCCGAAGGTGTTTAAATGACCACAGGTGCAGGTCCTACAGGCACAACGCCAGGACGAGGATGTGCACTACCTACGGTGGTAGCTTCTCCCTCCCTACAAAGACTCTGAACAACGTAACTGAAGAGGATGGATCAAGACTATATGCGTTCTGTGGACGTAAGTAAAGCAAGAAACGCTTGCGTTACGATCATGTATAATAAGAACATTTGTAGACCTTTGATTGTAGTTATATTCTAGAAACGACATCGGTGTTCCTTTTGTGGCGGCCAGTAGCAGCCTTCACTACTGGGAGAGACGCCATAAATTTTACTTTGGAAAAATATAGAGAACAGGTGGTTTAAATTTTTTTCAAAGCGTTTTCATACAAACTCGGGCGAAGTATACTTCACCAGAACAAGGTCCAAGGTTATGTTTAGTGCACCAAAACGTTATTTCAAATAGATTTATTCAGCATTTAGGCTTCATATCCGAGAATACAATTGTATTTCGATAGAACAGAAGCCACCTGGTGTACAAAAGAGCAATATTTCTGTTTCCATTTACATGTCAGTAGAAAAACATTTTAAAGAAAAATGGCGAGTGCTCGTAAGTATCCTCGTTGTTTGTATTTAATATATTACACAAGAGTTTCAATGAATAGTGATTCACAATGGATAAGCTCGGAAGATATTTTAATCTTAGGTCATGATACTTTTTACAAATAAACATTAAGTGGAACTCGTCTTCGGTACATTGCATACAGAGTGATTTATGCACATGTTCATTTTTGTCTCTACGTAAATTATTGATATTTAAATCATGAAGAGATATTCTAAATTTACATAAAGCTCTCCATAAAGACCTATGTGAGAGACACATTAAATATTTTATGTGATATGTAAACCTGTTATTACAGTTTATAAAGTTTATTACAAACACGTCTATAAAGACCTTATACTTTGGTTCACGTCTTTCATCCATGTTACCTGGTATAATGAACATGGTATATAGCGATCCTTTACGATATAAATCCAGTGTTAATACCTCATACGGACCATTTACCACCTCAAAAAATACAAGCGTGATAACCTCTTTATAATATAATATTATAGCTATTTCCCTCGTCGAAAAACATGTTCTTACACTCTTCAAAAGAAAAAAAAAGGACGCATAGGTAATTTTGAGAATATTGGACTTATGCACCTGCGGCAAAAGCAGTACAAATATACTATTTCTTTCCAAAACGTCATCTGTGTGTGACTGTAAAAGGTTCAGCGCTAAAGTACGGTAATTTTAACTTGTTACCATTTTTTAAAAGAAATATTCGCCAAAACGCCACCAAGAAAACTTGCAATGAACAATGCACTTGCAAGTTAGAATGCGGTATCGATCAGTATAAGGGGGCAAAGGTTGTGTGTAATTTTGTCTTTCGTTTTTGCCTGGAAAAGAGGAAACCATCCCTGACACGACTGAAAGCCGCCTATCGAAACATTGCCATGGGCCGCCTTGAGGTTGCGGAGTCGCATCTGCAGTCCGAGAGTTCAACGTTCATCAGAGCACCATATCTCGCCTATGGGATCATTTCCTGCAGACCAATTCCACCCAAAATCGCCCGAGAAGTGGCCGTCCAAAAGTTACCACCCAAGCACAGGACCGTTACATCCGGGCTGCTCACTTGCGTCATCGTCTTGCCAAAGCCGCGGAGACTGCACAAACGCATCTCTAGTTGGAGAAGAATTTCCGACAAAACTGCCAGGAATCGATTTCGTTGGGGATTCGACCAAGGAGGCCAGTTGTCGTCCCTGTTTTGAGAGACTTTCATCAGGGTAATCGCTTGTTGTGGTGTGGTTGGTGAGTCCGGATCTGGAACCTTAGAAAATATAGAGCAAGTCTGGTTCAGTGATGAATCAAGATTTCTTCTTCACCTGCGACATCCCTAGCATGGTGATCTACCTTAACTTGCTGGCGATCTATAGGCAGATTTTATTTGGTGTTGTTTTAAAATGATTTAGCATTTTCCAATGAACTCAAACTAGTTTTAATTAATTTTTGATAATCTAGTCGCTGACAGGTTTTTGTAGAGTATAAATATATCTAGTCTTAGTACATAACTTTTTGTCGTCACAATATGGCTGAAATATTGCCGATGTGACGTAAAATTTTAACTCACTCACTCACCTGCGAGATGGAAGACAGCATCTTTTCCGTTGGAGAAATGATCGTTTTGTCCATAATTGCATTCGACAGGTCCACCAATTTGATGGAGACAGTGTCATGGCGTGGGGTGCGATATCCAGCTCACAAAGATCTGATATAGTGGTGGTTCAGGGGAATGTGACAGCAAATCGGTACATTAACGAAGTCCTTGCACTTCGCACGCTTCCGATTTATGGACCCACAGAGGTAGTTGTTCCAGCATGACAAGGCTACTTAACATACAGCACGAGTCACAGCAAACAAGAACACCTATGTGGTGAACTTGCTGCCAATGGCGGCCATACAAAGTACTAACGTTGACGCCATCTCGTGGACACAAGTAAACAAAAACACAACAATAAAGGCTGATGTTGTGTTGGGAAACTTTTTGTCTATAGACGTGTGAATTTCCACTTTTTGCCATTGAATTTATATGAAAACATTGCTCTTAAACTAACGCAATAAATTCTCCTAAAAACGGCTTATGTGGGTTTTTTTCTTTCCTTTTTGGAAGAGTGTATCTCCGAAACATTACCTAAATAGTAGGTAATACAGTCAGGGAATTGACAACCGAAATACCCCAGTCTGGCTAGGGTGATCAAATGTCACAGGGAACTAAATAAAACGCGCACCTTTTGTTCTTAGGGATTGACTCGCTCCACTGACCTGTAACCTCTAAACAAAAGGGGCCAGACGGGTGCCACGTGAGGGTATGACGTGAGAGTATTTTGATGATCTTGAATAGAACAATGTATCCATTGTTTCATTATATTGTCAGGCAGATTTGTGTTGTAAGTAGTTAAAATGACATTGCACTAGCTAGTACTTTCCGATACTAATAGTTCTAATGTTATAGGCAGAAGGCTATTGTTTGTTTGTTTGTTTATTACATATTTGTCTCTTAATGGTTGTTATATTTATATCTTATTTGTATCCCAGGGCTGTATTCAGATAAGCAACATACTCCTTGTTTACCATTCCGTTTCCACTGTTGGAAATACACTTCTAGTAAAAACTAATAGCCTGCACATTTTGTTTCCACTTGCCCTGAAAAATGTTGATTAAACAATATCCACTACGGCGTAAAACAATATCCTTTCATTAATTCATTCATTCCACTTTTCCTGCCCTGTCATAACCTTACGGAATGCAATGCGTTCTCGGTGGTGTGGGGTCCTGTGCACACAGCTCAGGTCACAAATAGATGCAGTTAAGTAACTTTCAGAGCGAAGAGTCCTTGGGTGGTGACCGTGTTTGGCAGCTTGATTCTTGAGAATATCTATGACTTCAGTCCTGCCGCACAACGAAGCACATGTGCTACAAATGGTCTCACCTTAGGCAAGTGAGTTTGTATAAAATTGCCTGTGTTCAACCTACAGAAAATGGGGAAGCCGATGCTATAAGTCATGTGACTCTTAATTTAATGGCTCCTCACAGGCAGCTTGGGTTATCCGAGGTATCAGCGCCCTTAAGCACATTATGTGGAAACTAGCCGCTATACAAATTCATTATTATGCTTTACTGATTAAGATGAAAAATGTAGCAGAGAGAATTCTGGTGATCCTGGCACAGTCAGGCTGGTAAGGCTCATCATCAGCTTAGGGCCCTTGTTCCCTCTACATACTGCCCAGATAGCGAATGGAACTTCTCTGAGGAAACGGTGCCTGGTCGAACCCACCATGAACCTTCCGGAGAATATGAAAGCTCCCCAACACTGCAGCCTTCTGCATTAGCCATTGTGTCAGAAAGGCTGTTCTCCCCATGGAAAACCCAGGCACTCTCCTGATCTGCGCCAAGAGATGAGGAGGTACTGAACCAAGGGCATCTGACGACTGCGTCATGTTGTGTTTCTGGTCCAAAATAGTATCAGGAAAATGTACACTACGTTAACAGCATTTCATTAACATATTCGATGAAATACAGCCACAACTATAAATGGCTCAATACATTAAAACCATATTAGATAATATTGGTATGTCCAATATATGGCATTCTCAAGATACAGTTTCCTTTTCTTGGTTCAAAAATGCTGCCCAACTTAGAATCTCAGATCAATCGCTCCAATTGCTTAACAACCCCATAACATCTTCCTCTAATGCTGTTATCTATGAATGTATGAAATCTCATTATGATATCTCTTTACTGGAASGTAAATTAGGAACAAAGCACTGTAATATTTTAATCAAATTTAAAACCGCCAACCATAAATTACCTATTGAAAAAGGTCGTAGGGAAATTGTTCCCTCAATGTCCCTCCCAACTCGGAGATGAGTTTCATTATTAATTACAATGAAATAAATTTACTGCTTCCAGAAATATGTATTTAAAGAAGTATTTTGTAAACAACCCTAACTATTATCAAAAGTCAGCCCTATTTGAAACTTATAACGTGAAACAATTACAAAATCCATGTTAATTTCTTTCCATTATAATGTCTGTCAACATGACATGATTAATTTACCTGTACATAATTGCTGGATTTTTTTCAAGCCATAGCCGAAAAGTGATATATTTTAAAAAAATACCCCCAATGATGCTTTGCATGTATCTGTAAACTTGGTAATAAAAAGGATGATTGGTTGAATTGACGAAGTGTACTTGGGATGCAAGCGAGACAATCCAAAGGCGAGGTGCACATGTTTAACCTGCTTTTCTTGATTCTTGCCAATCACGTTGCTGTCAAAAGGGACAGAAAACCCAATGATATAAATCAATTTATTGGCCTTATAACAAAGGACAAGATCAGGTTTGTTGGCTGGAATTCTTCTGAGACTGTATATGGGCCTAAAGTTTAAAGCTGTCATTTCCCATGACGCCCTAGACATTATCAGGGTCGTACCATAGATGGACCTCAAAGTCAAAACCAAAGGCATGGTAAATGTCATCATGCCGTTTATGATATGCTGTTTGTGCCAAGGAAGGGCGTGCACTGACAAGGTTGATGGACAGTCTCTATAAACACATTGCATAATGGACATTTCATGTTAATTTTTGTTTTTAAGAATCACTTTCGGCGATTGCGAGTGGGAAGTGACTGGTCTTGAGCAGCAAACAAATATTATTAAAGTACTGCCGGAAATAGGAAAAAAACCTGTTTTTTTCACATTTATCCCTACAAGTAGTTGATATGTGACAGTGTGAAATATCGGTTAAACAAAGTTCGGCCTAACTACAGTTTCAGTGGTATGGAGATATAAAACGTAAAAAGGACTCTACTGAGGAGAGATTAGTGCAGGAATGAGCAATGCGGGTTTTTTCTAAGTCCAAAGCGACTTATTTAGAACGACCATGGCTTTATGCAAGTTAGTGTGCGATGATATTAGAAAGGACACTTTATAAATGCCCATTTTGAAGTTAGACTTAGCTTCATTATAAACGATAGGTGACCTAATAAATAATAACTTTCATGCTGAAACTACTAAGGATGTAGCTACCATGGAGTCTCATTGTCACTATAAAAAGAAACAGATAGGAGGGGTCGTCTCAAAAGCAAAACCTGGACGGGTGTCGCAGACGATGGTTGGGGTCGGGCTGGGGGATTTCAGGTAAGATAAGATAATCTTTTAGGGGAATTATACTGGGGAAGTACACGGCATGTCAACAATTTACAAATAATATCCAGTCCTGTCGATCTTGGGGTGATCATGACACCTATATATTTTGAGACATTTAATATTATTCTTTTCTATGGTTATCAGGTATCATACTCTTATACAAATATCTCAACGTAAACTTTATGAAAGAAAGACACGCAAGATGTTAATCAGTAGATGAAACATGTTCAACACACATGAAAAGCATTAAATATCTTTGAGATGACCCCTTGTGCCTGTAGGCAGCACGTGCATTTCACGCCAGGTGAGTCGACGGTCCGTTGTCATACCTGGCTGAGCGACCTAACTGCCATCTATAGTCTGATCTATTGTTTTCAACAGCTATTCGTGTTTTTTCAACGTTTTCCCGATTTTACGAGTAAACGTGCTTTTCTGGATATCCTATTACGCATCCCACTGAATGCCCAGTCAGGCCGAAGTTGGTTATTTCGACATATACTATTTGCAGTTGTATAAATTTTAGGGATACAGAGAAACTGCCCCAAAACAGGTTTTTTTCTATTTCCGACAGTAATATAGTAGTAGTGTTTATTGTGCAAAAATACAATTGAGTGTGTGAGTGAGTTAAGATTTTAAATCACATCGGCACTATTTCAGCCATATCGTGACTAAAACTAGTTTTCTAAATTCAGAATACATACATATAATATATAAAACCCTGTCAACGAAGGACAGTAAAAGTACTAGATTATCACTAAATGATTTAAAACTAGCTAGCAAATATCTTTAAAAGTAGAAAACTATGTTTGGACAATACAATGTAAAATTGGGCTATTTATCGCCAACAATTGAAGGTAGATCACCATACTAGGGTCCATGGGAACATACATTACTTTTGCTACCTGCATGGATCCCAGCTGGATTAACACCATCCCTTCAGCTATTGGCGTTTATGCTGAGATTTAGGCATGCTTAAAAATGACAAAAATACTACAATTAAAAACCTGGTTTACTTTAATTTAGATCAAATGTTTTGGGACTTACGTACCCTTTCAGGAGGACAATAATTTTACGATACTTTAACCCCTATTAAGTTCACAGCCACTAACAATTGGAGTTACTAATTTAAACTTCCAATAATATAATATTTATCTATTTACAAATCATTTAACAAATCTAATTCTATTGGAAATGCAATAATGAAATGAAAACTGATATTATTAAAAAGATCCTTCAAAGTTCGCAATTTAAAATAGTTATCCCTTGTGATGGAATATTCAACACAGTCAGGCAAGACTTGCCTGACCGTGATTCTTTCATCAGAGGGGATACAAAAAAGAGGATCCTCACCCAGCTTTCAATACATATTCGTGAGTATATAGTGTGTGGCCAATACGACATCGTCGGATGATGACCTCTTCAAATCTGGACTGACAACCTAAGTATGTATAACCAATATAATGCTTTATGGCATGTAATTTATTTATACCTACTTGGGTGTCCCACGTCTTCTGCATAAGATCACGGATGTAAGTTCTAACGCTAGCTTTGTAATCAAAGTAAGGAATAAGAAGTGGTTTCACAGATTGGTTGAGTGCTGCCTTGGCAGCAAGATCGGCCATTGTATTCCCAGAAATGCCAACGTGGCTGGGTAACCAACAAAAGACGATGTCGTATTGGCCAGTTGCAAGATCATTATACAATTCAATTATTTCAATTAAAAATGGATGTGTACATGAGAGACTTTTTATAGCCTGAAGGCAAGAACGAGAATCTGAAAATATGATATATTGTTTATATTTGGGGTGTCTAATATTTAAGAGCTGTTAGTATTGCGTTTGCTTCTGCTGTGAAAGTAGAGCTGTTATCAGGCAATCGAGAAGATATTGTTCTGGATCCAATGACAGTGGCACAAGCT
>VKKT01001351.1:167149-177378 GCA_008038995.1 Haliotis laevigata | reverse complement strand
GACCCAGTCTATTTGAAAGGCATAGGGTTTCAGGCTCACTGTACTCCAAATATAGACACAACATGGCCCTTGCAAAGTGGTAGTGTCCAGAAATATATAGGTACCTACTTTGACATGTCTAAGAGACTGAAGGTGTATACCGGTATATTGCTGGGTTATTTTACAAACTAAAAATGAATGAGTTGGGTTGAACAGTATTTTCGTCCTACTATATTGGGTCCAGTTGATGCCAGAGGTTAGCCTGAATTGATGCAAGTGTTAGACATTGACCACTTTGAGCAAGGATATGGTGCTGACAAATCTAGCAGCATTATGGGTCCAAACAGTATTTGCCCAAGCAACGGAACTCTGCACATATGTGAAATATACATAAAGTGTTGAAAACTAATCATTTGTGCTCTGTAGTTGTCTTGTAAATTTTCTTTTTAGAACCAGTGATATTTTTTGTGGCAGCAGTCCAGATAGCTCCCTGAGAAACCTTCCACTTGGCAAACCCTAGGGTTGTCATCATTTCAAGATAATGACTGGAACGAGGCTGAAAAAAACTGGCATGGATGGATTGACCTGCATGTGGAATATATGCATGTTTCCTGAATCTTGCAAAAAGTGGAATTTTGCATTTCTTAATTCGAATGCCAAGAAAATGACAACTACACCGAGAAACAGATGATTCCCATGACTCGCAACAACCCCGACATTGTGTAGTGGTGCACAGTTGATGGGTTCCAGGTCTGCTGCAGTGGGCAGCAATCTGTCTTGTATACTATTTCTGAATGCAATTACTGCAAATATACACAAGCCAGTAATAGACCTGGCTGAAACTTATCAGTTCCTTCACATTCCTGTGCCCTTGAATAAACTGAATGAGTAAAAATGTATTCAAAAGAAATTGCATACTTAATCAGAACTCTTTTCTTATTTCGGCAACTGCATATAATTTATCTTTTAACAATAATCCAGTTTCTGTTAAGTCCACTTGAAAATACAATTTATGGAAAGTAAGAACACTACAATACAGACAAGTGTATACCTAGGTAACCAGTCAGGTGAGTTAACGAGTCTCCACAACCTGATATCTTAGAAAGCGTAAGGCAGGATACAACACACAGGTCTCCTCCCTCAACAGTGCTTACAAGGTCAACACTGACAGGAATCAAACAGATGAGCTGGAGATTTAAACAACGTCTCGTGAGTTCGGCAAACAGAGGTATCTGAGTCAATATAGGATGTGGTTGCACTGTCAGTCTCCCACCCCAGCCCCAGTTTAGTTCATATCTCACAGCACAGCCCAACTATCCATGGTAAGACTACATGGTAAGATAATCAATCATAACATCATCCACTTTGATCTAGTGGGGATATGGCTGTTGGGCTGGTCTTGTCAGTTTGCTGAGAATATTACCTTGCCACTGGTCTACTCCACTCTAGAGAATACTAAACAAGCCCTACAACTCAGAAACAAGTGGCATACAAGAAAATCCTCAAGTTTTAAGACAACTGTATAAGTAGTTTGGGATGTGGTGAAAGTGTTTGGAAATATTCTGCTTGTGGCAATTATTAGTGTTTTGTGAGACTAGGGCACTAGGTAAGAGAGTGGAATGTCAACAATGTTGTACCATTCAGCTGTAGATAGGAACAGAATCTTTTGAAGGAACCCTCAGGAATCTTCCCTTCAGGGCCCATTTCACAAAGTTCTCGTAGCGCTATGCCTATCGTAAGTCAATGTTACAGTATAGGAAGTATGAATGCTATGAGAAAAGTTACAAGATCTTAGGCTTACAAGAGCTTGGTGAAACAGGACCCAGGTCTAAGATAAGTGAGTCTAATTTTCAGTTATTGTGCCTTAACTAAACAAAGAATACAGGTCCTACGTGTTAAACACTATGATCAAACACACAAAAAAAGGGTAGCCAAAAAACAATGGATGCAAGGATTCAGACATTCCTGACACACCAAAGGGATACAACTCACCATGCCTAAAGAAACTTAAATACCATATTAGATCACAATCAATCTGCTAGTGACATGATGAGGAAACAATTTTGCAGTTTCTATTACTTCACAGAAAACGGGATACGCCCCCCTGATACACACACGGAACCTAATTCTTGCAGTAGGATGGACCTACGATAGCAAAACTAACAGCGCTGAGATAACTTGGTAGCACAGGTCCCCTAGACAGCTCCAACTCACACCAGGAATGCAGTGCTGTCTAATGACACTGCAAACAGAGTGCATGCCAGTCAAACACTTTTACCTTTTAGACATGCAATTAGGCTAATGTGATAATAACTAAACCAAAACGCTGAAAATACCTCAAATAATTGTTCTCCTTTAAATAACTTCCCAAGTGTGGATACCTAGACCCATCTTAAGCTGTTGTAGATGGTGTGCTTGTGTGTTAAGGAAGGGGGAGAGGACGAGTAGGGAGGGAGGAATGAGAAGCAGTGCAGGGGAACGCTGTTCCACAAAACACTGATGCTTGAAATGAATGCAGAATGCATTCAACAATATCATCAATGTGCTCATTATACTCAGCATATCGTACAAATCTAAATTTGGAATATTCTGATCCCATCATTACACCACCTAATGAGAGACAAGATGCCTAATAGAAAACAGAGCCTATCACCATCAATCAAAGGAACTTCAAGGCTTTCTAACTGTATGAAGTTGTAATCAGTGGGGCTGATGCTTTTGCCATTCAGAAGTACTTCTACCAGTGAAAAAATTGGGACACAGCATGGTGAAGTTAAGGGAGAAGGTGCTTGAGGTTTGTTCCTAAAGCATTGTGAATAAAATTACATCTAGACTATCATTTAATATTTTACTTTGAACAGACTGTGACTAGAACTGCTGGACTTTCAAGCTTAATGTTTTAAACTGATATGTGAAATTGAGGCATGAACTAATGCAATCCCACTAAGCGATCATCATGTCGCAATTATCAGTTAGCAGAGATGCCAACCCTGAATCAATTGAAAGTGGAGTGAAGCCTTGCTAAAACAAATTTCTAAGCCCTGAAGGTGTGAGTTGGGTTTTAGCGAGAGAGGGGGTTTAGGCCCCCTTTGATGGTGGGGGTCTGGGGGGCTTCCAATATGAAAATCTTTAGATTTAGCCTGGAAATATGCAATTTCCGGGCATACTTAACCAAATACCCCTTAACTCAAACTAACATATTTACTAAAATTCTAAATTTATAAACAAATTTGTATTTTCTAAAAAATCAGAGTTATAGATAGACAAATCGGAGAATGGATTTTGTATTTGAAAATCGGAGTAACTCATCCAAGATCGGAGTGGTTGGCATCTCTGAGTTAGGTAGTATGAGAACTATGATAGTCATAATGATGATGGAAACAGCTTTGTGGAAACAATGAGGTCTAGCAAACATAATGCAGTCTATTGTGGGTTTAACAATGAACATGTTCAGCCCTGGAAGACTTGCAGGAAGAAAACATACATATATTTTTAAATCAATATAATAACACCTTCATTCATTAAACATTCAGGACACTGCAACCTTACACCAAATTCTAATACATCAGGTAATGTAAGCTGTGATGTCATGCTCACTGCACAGCATCTGCTATTACAACACTGTCTTCAAGATGTTCAGTTTAATACTGAATCCAACTGGCCATTCATGTCTTGTAAGAAGTGGGTCAATTACATGCCAGTATGAAGGCTGCTGAACAAGCAGACTGAATACTGTGTGTACCTTCTGAACCAGCAGGATGTGCAGGGGGAAGGGATGGCCTAACCAGGTCAATGGCTCACCGACTGCATGGCCAAAACTCCACCAGCTCCCCCAGACAACAAGCTGTATGTTTATCTCCTCAATAGTGCTAAACTTCAATGGTGTAATAAGTTAAGCAATGATGCTATGTCTGAGAAATTACCTCCATGACAATGAGAATCAGTTATAAATCTGACACACATAAATCTGTAAGTGTAAGGCTGCAACAAACATCACTGCTGGCATAACATAAAGAAAATCTGAGTATGATGGATGTGTTTAATAACATGGAATTATAAGATTTATTGAGTATATTAATGATAACTGTTTCATTCAACCCTGCCATATATCTGGAATAATGCTGGTGGTGTTAAACCACTAACAAAATCTTTCAATATTAAGCTATTTCATTTGATACTTAATTTTTAACTTCATCCACTGCTCAATGTACCAGTTGTTAGAAATTATTTTGTCATATCAAACGTAATAAATTTCATGTGTCTGGTGCATTCAATACTTAAAAGATATTTCAGTTAGCACAAAGCAATTGTTTACACTAAAATGTCCATATTTCCTTCACAACAGGTAAGTTTTAAAAGTTATTTGAGGCCTTATTTTGTTTCTTTACAACTTCAAAGTTTATGACATCCATCAAGATGGAGGTTAATGTTTACCCCACCTGTACCTAATATGGGGAGTGATGAGTATGCTTTTCGCCGCTTTTAGCAATATTCCAGCAAAATCAAGACTTCACACATTGAACCCAATTGGGGAATTGAACCTGTGTCATTGGCGTAGCAACAGAACACATTAACCACTAGGCTACCCCACAGCCCCCGCACCTTGTATGTAACTATAGACAGTGGACCTTTAAGACGGGCACTGTGTAAAAGGGCCCAGTTGCTTGAACACTTACTGAATTATCTATCAATCTCTAAAGACAGTGGAGCATAGTCCCCAATTAACACACATGAAATGGAGTCATTCCCGCATCGACCTCTTACATTCAAAAGAAAAAGTGTGCTTATTTTATAAAGCAAAAAGAAATGTTGTAAGCCATGTATGATATTTGCAGAGGACCATAGAACAGTTTTTGTTTTTAGTTCTATGCTCTAAGTTCCTATCTGAATTCTCTCTGTGATTTCCCACAGGGATATCAAGTTGTGAGTGTACAACAAACATTGCATGAAATGAATAACATAATGCGCATTCCATAATCACTTAAGGTATTGCATTTCACAAGTTGTGAGACCTTAAGAAAAGCTGACCATGTGCAAATACTTAACAGTGCTCAGAATATGCAACATTTATACATGTATATGAGTCCGCAGCTACAGCCACAAGTTGGGAGCCACATTATAGTCAAATACCTTTAATGTCTTATATGCCGAGTTGACAAATCTCCATAAAATACACTGAAATGTGCAATGGGTGCTAGTCTCTAATGTTGTTGGGACACACTAGTGTGACTGTGTAAACGTGTAAACGTGTATGTGTTTGTATGAGTATGTGGGTGCACGTCTGGTGTGCATGTGCACATGTGTATTATTCAACCCTGCACACAGTAATAGCTAACATGTAAACAAGTGTGGTCCAGACGATTCATTACATGGACATTATTATAAGCAATGACCCATTGTGCCATTTCTAACCCTGAATCCAAACATGGGATCACAGATGTGTAAACTATCCACTGTTTGTTCCTTACAAGTGCACCGCATGGTACAAGTAATGCTAATAACAGAGATAAACCCAACTCACTCACACACATAATCAGACTGTTTCAATGTCTGAAACAGCTAATCAAACTGACAAATATAACACTTTTATCTCAAACAAAACTTATTTGCAAGCTGTAAATTCCTGGTGTATAAATAAAGTGATCCCATTCTCAATCCAGACCAGATCATGCTGACATGGAGACACTGCTCAACACAAATATTTTCTTTGATCTAATTGACAGCATGTATGTTTTCAGTCTCTCAAATGTAAGCCAGGCAGTTGCATGTCATGGATGCAGATTAAACATAATGCAAATCTCCCAGTGGTCTCTGTCCATTCCCTAGGCTGACAAGGCCAACACTGCACTGTGGTAAACTGATTAGATTCAACCTCATAATCTGCCTACCATGTGGTAAATGTCATCATGTGATGGCTGCAGAAAAACACCTCATCAAGGACATAAATCAAAGTTTCAGTTTCCAAATAGCACAAACTTTGTAGACATGATTAATACTGTTGAGATACGTCCACACTGCAGACTTCATTTGTATGGGAAATAGATGTCCACGTTCCATAGTTTTTGGCGAAAAGATGTTGACACTTACATAACAGTGAGTGAATGAGTGAGTTGTGTTTTATGCCGCTTTTAGCAATATTCCAGCAATATCCTGGTGGGGACACCAGAAATGGGCTTCACACAGTGTACCCATGTGGAAAATCGAACCTAGATCTTAGGCGTGATGAGCGAACACTTTAACCACTAGGCTACCCAACCGCCCCACACTTACATAATACCATAGCCATATGGTGAGTGATACATTTTGTGAGTGAATTACCAAAATTATCGTAATGCCAACTTAAAACCTTAGACCATGTCGATGACTGGGACACCCATGCTCCTTATTTACAGACACATCATATTGTAGTAGCAACAGATGTGAATAGATGTTCAGACATCACAGGGCATTGTAAATAGATGTTCATATTTATATCACAGTGCATGGTGAAAATAATGTAACAAGTAAATCTAAATGCATTGTGAACAAATGATAGCATATATATCCCATATCATGCTGAATAGTTACTAATCCTTCACTCTGTTTACCCAATGCGGAATGGTCATCAACAATCAAGGCAAGAATCATCTTTTACAAAGTCTATATCAGAGAACCTTGGATTTGAACAAAACAATGAAAGCTGCTTGTCAATAAATAATCTTATACCAGACATACGAAACAATACTCAAATACTCAGTCACAAAGATCTGGATCATAATTGGTTTTCAGCAACAAATGCTTGTCATAAGATGCAACTAACAGGATCACGTCATCAGAAAAGCAGAACTTGTTAATACATGTATGTCACCGTTATCTAATTCTGTATATCCATGTTCATGATGTCCATCACTGGATTCTCTGGACCTAGATTTGATTATATACAAACTGAGAAAAAACAGCTGAAATACTGCTTACTGAGACGTTGAAGAAAACAAATAAAGAGAGATCACTTCAAGCAGTACAGTGGGTTTCATGATTGGGTATCATTATAGCATGTTGCCTTAACAGGGGTCGTAACCTACAACACAGGTAACATTTCTATTTCAATGATAACACTCTATCAGTTCCTTATACTTTGGTGTGACAGTATTTCCTGATATCAGATAGCCTTGAGTGGCAGAAAACACAACCTGATCGTATATGTAGAATCTAGTGTGTTTTCAACCATGACAACATTTTCAGCGATAAGTTATCACATACTTTAGTGTAACAGTATTTCCTGATATTAGATAGGCGTGTGTATTAGACAACACACCCGGACCATATATGTAGAATCTAGTGTGTCTTGAACCATGACTGCATTTTCAGTTTCAACGACAAGTTATCACATCCTTCATTTAGTGATATCACTGTACATATAGACTAAGTGTGTATTCAACCACAACAGCTGTAAAGATCAGACGAGTGACAGTCAGCAAGTGAGGAAATTATGGCCGAGATAACAATACAACACGACCGACTTGTCATGCTTGTTGACATAATACAGTTCATATTGAACGTGTGCTATGACAAACCACAAGAAGCAATATGTTATCATTCATACGTAAACAACTTATTGATTATCTATAGCTGACAGAGTCATTGAAGAAACTATTGGTTGCGTTCATAAATTTTGCACTTGCATGTGATGTCACATGTTATGAGTGGGATTCAAGAAAATCTTATCAGAAGTTTATCGATAAAATATACTGTCCCAGAAAATTCTGAGCCATTCAATCACAAAAAAACATTGTTGCAGCATAATTGTCTTAGCATCTATCATTGCAGACAGTTTTAATTACTAGAACATCTGACCTTGAAGCAATAACTGTAAAAATATCTAGTCTCCATATAAAATTCAGGACCCCTTTCCCAATCCTTAGAATTAAAGATAACAATTTGGTGGCCTGCTTCTGAGGCACAACAGATCATGACCAGGCAACATGTATGGTCCAATACTACACAAAACGTACAGTCCATCATGAGTATAACAGACCTGTCAGCTATGAAATGTATTCAGACTCAATCTCAGTTCGCTCAGCTGATGTCTTGACTGTTCCACACAGGTTGACACTGATGAAGTGTGGGGCTACTGATTAGATAAGGTTGTCCTAGAAACACTACAGTGTCCATAACAAAATATCTGCCCAGCTAGAGCTGAAGGATTGCAGAGGTGTAGACTAAAGCTTAGTCTCTGATCATATAATTTTGATTATAACAAATAAACCCATTTAAATTGAAAAGTAACCCAAGGGAGACCAGAACCAGGGGAAATCTAGACTTGCTCCATTTACTGTAGGGCTTTGGCAGTGCAGGGAGGGCTAGGCTGTAGGGAAAATAATATGGTTCAGAGACAGTGAGAAAGACTAGCTGAGGTGCAGGAATCAGAAGTACAGATACTGACTGCTGAACTCTCTTATCATAGTTAAAATCATTGTTCAAGAAAGCCAAGGGTCACTGCCATACCCCACTGTCAAACATGCTGACAGATACAGATTCAATGGTCATATATTCAAGTATTTTAGGAACAAAACTCAAAGACCCCCATAATTTTATTCACTGCTTACACATCCATACAAGAGTAAAAAAAAATAATTAAATCACATTATGTGCATGTGTCAGTGAGTCAGTTCAAACATTTAAATACAACCACTTGGTTTAAATATTCATTGATGGGACTGCTTGTTCAGAAAATATGGTTCTTGCTTTTAGCCATAGGTCAATAAAGATGATGATTTGAAACATTTAGAGCAAAACCCGGTCCTGCACAGCATTTTGTATTAATGTATTGCAGGATTGCAACCCTATGAAGAACAACTACACCAGGCATGGCAATATGTCAACTACTACATATCAACAGCATCAAGGACACATATAATGCTGCAAGACATGCAAATCTGTTATCATGGTTCTTGCCACTACAGCAAATTATCCATGTCATTAGATTACTTGGACAAGATCATCATCTTGATATAACAGATACATCAATTCTACTTAATTTGTGTGACATTAATAAATGACATATCATTTAGATCTATAGCTACAGTCTGTTCAAAATAGCTTATATAAATCATGAACATGATATACAGGTGTAAAAACTTAATTTTTTTCAAAGAGTATAGATCTTAAAAAACAGACGTCAATATGACAAGATCATACACACATTGAAATGGGCTTCACACATTGTGCCCATTTAGAAAGGATGGGTTCAGGGGGTTTCGAATCCCCTGAAACACCTCCCCCCCATTGGCTCTGCCAACGCAAAAAAATAATCTTCAATGTGATCTTAAGTTATTTTCAAAAGGGGGGGTTCAAACACCCTGACTTCCCCCTCTGGATCCACCACTGTGGGTCATCAGTGTGACAAGCGATTGCTTAACCACTAGACTTTGTGGAGATACCAATTAATTAATTTATTAATTATGACTATCGTACAAAAATTGATTTTTAGTGGAACCAAATTACAAATCAGACGCAGTCATCTCTAACAATGTCTAAACATACACATTTTCAGTTTACAATTTTCATGTGAATATGATGCTAGATTTCACATCTGTTAAAATCATGGTGCTGACAAAACATAATCAGAGTGAATTTTAGCTTCAAAACCCTGGATTATGGGTTTTGGAAAACTAACAACTAGTCTCTAAAATGAACATATTTTGCAGATAAAATTGTTCATAAAAAAAAACATAATATAATAAAGAGCCCTGAGACTTTCTTCATTTTAAGAAACTGAAAATCTGTGAAAATCCTGAAAATCTAGACTTGCCACATATTCTAGACTTGCATGGGCTTTCTTGGATACATTTGTTTTACGGTCTGTATGACAGACTAGGGTTTCGGGTATCACATAGGATTTCTGTATTTGGTGTAAGAAGAAATCAAATGAATAAATGATGTTTACAATGTCAGGATGAGTAAATATGTTGGCAGTATCATATGCAACAAACCAACACTTTGGGGTTACAATCAAACACTGTTATCACATTAACTGTCACTACTACTGTTTTGTTTCACTCGGCAGTATTGTCATCTGAGAAACTGTCCATCTGACCAATAACACCTCTGAATGATATATCCAGACTAGGATGATGTCCACAATATATGAAAGTTTTCCTTGTGGCCTGTAGATTTGTATGTCTCAGGGGTGGAAATAACCCATTGCCCGACGCCCCTGTCCAGTGTGTTTTTTCTGTCGGGCAAGCAAATTTGTATATCACACTGTACCG
>VKKT01001351.1:0-16809 GCA_008038995.1 Haliotis laevigata | reverse complement strand
TCCGATATTGGGACAGCATGGACCACGACTTTCCAACTTCTTTGATCAGTAGTATGCCCCGCTTTGAAGCCTGCATTGCTGCCCATGGTGACTTGACAAAATACTAACTGTTCACCTGTCTTTGAATCTGGAGTTATGTTCTGCTAATATTCACATTTAATACGTGAGTAATGACTTTAAAAAAAATCCAATCTTAAATTCTCAATAATTTCTGGTTGTACTGTATAACCCAGTTTACCTTACCTGGTGTTTCCTACATATTGACATCATTCATTGATGTTTGGGATACATATCCTGTCATGAAGTGTGTTCTGATGTTCCTAGGGCTTTTGGGGCAGTGGGGTAACCTAGTGGTGAAAGCATTAGCTCGTCACGCCTAAGACCCGGGTTCGATTCCCCATGTGAGCACAATATGTGAAGCCCATATCGGGTGTACACCGCCATGATATTGCTGGAATATTGCTGAAAAGCGACATAAAACTAAACTCACTGCTTGGGCGTTTTAGCATACAGGTTAAGGGATCATATGTTGTATCTGTTTATTATTATGCAGTATTGTGATGCGCTTCATGTTTTCAAAATGTGAGCTAAGGGACCATTCATTATGTGTATATTGGAGATTTAGTGATAATTTCTTGGAAGACGATGTGGCAAGATAACTACAGTGCCCACATGTGATGTGCCAGTCTAAACCAGACTTTTCCTGATTTCAGACTCGATTCAACGGGGGATGATGATTATGAAGATGAAGGTCACCATGGTTATACTGGCCGGAGGTACTCAGGTTCTCGACGACCGTCATCAGGTATGAAACTTTCTTCATTCACTTCATGATAACTTGAGCTGTAAATTATACAGATATCTTCACAATCTGAAATATCACCACATAGCTGAATACAGAGATACATGTGGTAAGCATCTTGAGAGAGGGATCCTTTGACTAATGATATTTTCGTACATACACCTGTAAATATTCTTTTAATCTTTCAGCTCTTTCTCGAGGTTCTGTAAAGGTGAGTTATGCTATTTCATCTCTATAATGTTCCCAGCAAATCGTATGGAAGTTCCATGTTATTATTGGACTTAGCCACCCAAGTGGTAAGAGGTGACAGAAGGGCTTGGGTGGTTAGGCTTGTTAATTATCCCAGTTGAGTATACTTGCTTGATGCATGTCATTGTTTCCGAACCAAGTAGATTGATGTTCTTGATGTCAATCACTGGATTGTCTGGTCAAGATTCTATTATTACCACACTGCCACCATATAGCTAGAGTATTGCTGAGTGTGATGTTAAGCAATAAACAAACAAACTTAATATTTTAGAAATAATTTACATGTCTCATAGTGATGTATGTTGATGTTATATTGATCAGTTTGTCAAGCCTACATGTTGGAATTACTAGCACTTGCACTAATGATGAATTTGTGCAATCCAATTCTGGGAATTTAGGTCAGAAAAGTCTCTTAGCTCACTATTTTTGTTGGAGGCAAAGGAAGATATCGGGTGGTGAGGCTTAGTTCTTGTGTCATCATTGCTCCCAATGTTTATTGGATGTTGCACAGTTTTAAATCTCTATCTGGTATAATCTAGTTATTTTACTGTCCTTCGTCGACAGTTGTTTTTATGTGTGATGTGTGCTAAACAATCACTGGCTATCTTTAGACTACAATCAGAATTTTATATGTCTCCCTTTAAAGTCCTACTTGTAAAGATCTGGGTTAGTATTGGTCTTCAGCAACCCATTCTTGTCATAAGATCAGGTGGTCAGACTGGTTGACTTTGTTCATACATGTCATCATATCCCAGTCACATGGATCAATGCTCCTGCTGTTATTCAGTCAGTGGATTGTCTTGTCCAGACTTGACTATTTACAGACCACTGCCATATAGCTGGAATATTGCAGATGCGACGTTAAACAAACAAACAAACAAACCTTTAAAGTCCACATTCCTTCCACCAGTACCCAGACCAGTTCTGGCGTTAAGCAATACATGCAGTGTTACAAAGATAACAATGTTTCTTACAATTGCAGAAAACGTACGCCACATATCCCAGCTCACGTCAAGCAAGTATGGACGACGATGATGACATCATGACCTGAGGGGAACATGTCTCTAGGGGGAGGGGTGACCCTCCCATATCACACAGTGCCTGTAGCTCTCAACTCATACATCAACCCTGTGATATGTCACAATGCTAGATTGTCCTAGGACGACTTACCATGTGGGCCTATGTTGCTCAGTAGCTGTTGTCTGGCATGTAGTACTTTAGTTAATCAGCATATTGCCTTTTAAGAGCCTGTCGTTGGCCAATATCAGTATCTTTGATGAATCACTTTATATTGTAAATATCTGTACAGAACAACACTGTGTATATGGATAAAGTATTATATAATTTATATGTAGGAACTACACTTCAATTTTTCTAGAGGCTGGAGTCTGTACCATGCTTTGGTATGAATAATGTCACTATTAAACTACAGCGGGTTCTGTGCTAAAGCTTAAAGGCTAAATAAATTAATGTTTCAGGTAGCATGGACCAAGAATAATGTGACATTTAGTTGAGTCCTTTTTTCCCCATTTGATTTTCATTTATGTTTAAAACAGATGGCTTGTTTAAGACTTGTGATGGTTGTAATGATTCTCAAATTTGTACAATAAACTATAATAGCAATGGTAGTATTTGGATACATTTGATGTTAAATATGTGTTTCCCCAACAGCTGTTTCCAGCTGTGTTTAAGAACATTGGAGTCTCAAGTGAAACAGTGGGATGGTGCTGTTACCTGAAACAGTTTAGTAATGATGTGTGGATCATGGCAACCTCCCATGGTTAAAAAAAATCATCACTATGCACAATGTTCTTGCAGCTGTTACATAAGTATCCCATGTGGAAGGAATGTAGGACTCATGAAGCATGGCATCTCTGTTTCGTATTTCGACTTTTACCAGAGATGTCTGTTTGAGGTACTGCATGTTACGCTGCTTTAATTTTGTTCCAATGTATTACAGCTTCTTTTCTTTTGTGTTGTGATCTTTGTTTACATGAGTATTATATATACTTATGCAAAATAATGCATCTGTATGTTCATCCTGCAAATGCCAATATACACCAGAGTATTTTGGTGTTCGGTGCACATTTGCGACTATTTCAAGAAGTATTTCTACTTATTACTCGCCCGTGTAGGATACTGCAGTGTAATATGTTTATGGCAATATTACACTAGTGTAATACTGCTAGATGTATGACGTCATAATGGTATTTCACGGAAGCGTGTTTAGTATTCTGTTTATTACTCTCCAACATATATTGAAAGAAACTTCGGTGAAACTGCCTACAGTGTGATGACTCTAAGCCTTCCACGAGTCAAGCAAGGTCTAATAGCATTGTGACGTCATAACTGTAAACCATTTTTATTAAACTCGTGAAAGATTTAGTATTAAACTCGCTTTCGCTCGTTTGATACCAAATCATTAACTCGTTAAATAAAAATGGTATTACACGGAAGGGCGTTTAGTATCCTCTATATAAATGCAATTTAACACCAGGTGGAAGTTGCTTACTGAATCCGAGTTCTTGGATAGCAGTCTCCTGCAGCTTTAGATTATCTTCGGGCTCTGAACATAACTCACTGTTATAGGGTTGTCTGTACTGCAGGTCTCTTTCTATTAAGCATTAGTGAAGGTTCCCAAAATTACTCTATCTCACCATTCGGCTCCTTTGGTCCACTATTCTCAAGAATTAGTCAGCGTAAGAGGCCAACACAGACTAATGTTAATCTCCAAAATATCATCCCCTCCAAACATTTAGTCTTTCCAATCTAAAAGCATTGATTTTCCATACTATTGGGGACTGGCAGTAAAATCTCATCAGATTATACTCATTTTAACTTATACACACATATGTAAAATTGCATATATTTAAGTTATACACATGTAAGCAATCAGTCCATGTAAACAAGGCTAGTACTTTCCCAGATAGCATTCAGACGTTCGCAATGTTGGCAAAAGCATTGCCAACATTGGGCCAACATCTTATTGCTATCTGGGTTGTAGGTAAAATGTACAGTATTTATGTACCACATTTAATGATGTGCATTGATCAGCAGACGAGTTATGGATTGAACAGATGAGATGTAAAGAGATGCAATAGTGTTCTCACATTTATGATATAAATCCAATAAAGATGATTGAGGCAGAACCATGGACAAATGAACAGCTTGTCACCATATTGATATTATAATTTTTTATGCTTTTTTTTGGTGTTTTCTACAATTTACAAGAGCAACTCTGAATTGTGTTTGGTATTACTGAAGATAACGAAACTAGCATGCACTTTATTATAATTAGTTATGTAGGATTAAATCTAGAATGTGATGAAACATACAAACTGGACAATGACATGCCACTGTGCACAGTATTTTATGAGGTCATGTATGGGCAGTAAATAAATAAAATGTGTTTGTTGTTTAATCTATCATATGGTAAGGAGTCTTGACTTGGTAAAAACAGTGTATTCATGTATGGAAGAAAATGGATTTACATGACTAATGGAATGTATTTTTGTGGCAGTACATAGTTCCGAACCCATTGTTATTTTAATAAAGTACATCTGAAACTCAGTATGCTTTGCTAGAGACACTAGTCACCCTATGATAATCGCATGCAGGTTCATTATATTAACTTTTCATGTGTCATACCTTGAATAACATCACATTGTTGATGCATATCATCATGTGTAATGTTACAGCTCTGTACAACATATTCGCATCTCACATTCCACCAGTCTGTAGTTCAGGCCCTTTATTTCAGTAGTTGCTTAGATTTTATTTCAGATTTATTGACACTTACATGGTGTCATTACTTTTACATTGTTGATTCTGTACTCCTTATATTTATTCTACCTTTTTAAATGTACTTTTACCAGTTGTAACAACCCAGCACAAACAAAGTGATGAGAGGGGATAGGGCATCATTTCACAGTGACTCATACACCACATGACCTGTATGGTATAAGTCAGTTGATGCCCCCTGCTCGGTTGATATGGACCTTTTTGCTTTTAGCCCACCTTTGAGGGCAGCAATGAACTTTATATATCAATATCCAGCTTGAGGCTGTTCAGGGCATGAAAGTAGTTGATGTTGATGATAGAGGAAACTGTTAACAACCTGAAATTGCAATGTATGAAATGTCTTTGCACATAATGGTGTCAGTCAGTGTATCTGTCAGTTGAAGCCAGTCAGTAGGACTGCTTTAGCAAGAAATAAGTCTCCAGAGAAACCGTCCATATGTATTAATTTATTTCTAATTGATGAATAGTATTTATTCTTTTTTTTGATTATGTACTCCTATTTTGTTGAGAAATTCTGTGATCTATAATAAATGTTACATAAATCATGTCTTCTCTTCTTTGTAGAATATCCTTTAAGCTTGACTGAGCACATAGATGATATATTTCAAGTCTTTTGAAAAGAACACGGGTGTCTTCACAGTACACAGTTTATTCATCATCAGAGATTGCATTATGTCCATATTTTGGCATATGTACACAGTATTCCTTGTGAAACATCATGCAAAGACCCACTACCATCAAGTGTTGGAAGACCCTCTACTGTGCTGTGTAATTGCTTTAAACTTTTCAACAAACAGATTTATTGATATAAGTTATGTTTTGTCCAACATATTTACATTGAATTAAGTGAACATGATGACATGGATCAAAGGATAGTTAAAGCAGTATCTTCTGGCAATGTGGCAGTTTAAATATACCTAAACATGGATATTAACTCCATTATGTCCAGATATCCCCATTTTTTGGCATATTTGACACAAGTAGTGTCACACACACAAACACCACTAAGTTATACTGTTTCAGTGAACAGTACACTTACACCTCCACTTAGTTGGGTTTAGTCTTTCTTGCTCTTCCCTCTTACAGAACACACAGACAGGCGAGAATCCTATCATGTCCCAACACTGACACCCTCTGCTTCCCCTTCTTCATCCAACAAACCAAAGGATTTGTACACCTTGTGCTGGCGAGAATTGCGGAGCTTTTTCAGATCTTCTGCATACTGCTGTTCTCGCACCAGCTGTTTGCGTTGTTCATCCAGTTCGGCCTTGTGTTGGTGCAGCGCCCGGGTTGTCTGTATCAATCCCAGCAGTTTTCGCCTCAACTGCCGGTTCTCTGTCTTGATCTGGTTTGTGTGTTCTGTCAGACATTGGGTAGCCTCCTAGGGAAATGAACAAGAAGTTATTAGCCGGAGTAGGACAACAGCAAGCTTCAACTGACTCCGTGGCATTACATAAATACTGAAAAGTTGACACAAATAATATGCACTGCTAGTATGGACAAAAAAACTATTTCTGTTTGAGTGATTAAACTACACTGATAAGAAATAGTCACAAGATCAAAAGAGTCAGACCATCCATTGTCTTAACTCAATCACCAAGTCATGTCTTTTAACCAAGGGAACCAGTCCACTGGCCTCAAGTAGGATAGACTTCCCGACTCACAGATGAATAACCCACAGTAAATCCATTGACAGGTTCTGTAATCTTTTTCCATTCAAGCTGAGTGAGTGAGTGAGTTGGGTTAACGTTACTGTTCAATGAAGCATGAAACACAAATTACTAACTCACACAGCCTAGTCTATCTTTGCATTGGGGGACCTAATGCAGAACATTTTTAATCTCAAAAAGGGATAATAAACATTCTGAAGTTTTTACAGATTCTAAATGCAGTTAAATAAAAAGTGATACAATATCAGAACAGCTACCAAGTACCATTGTCCCATTTATTAACAAGTACTGCCAGTATTCAGAAAGTTGCAATACAGTTCATACCACTAGATTAAATTGCATTTCCTTACATTTTATTGGGGGTTTACATGAAGTTTTTAAGTATATTGTTAGCACATTTTGATTCATACCTGAAATAGTTAAGAACATTCTATCCTATATTAACATGAGTGTAATTTATAATATATAATGCCCTATGGTCACTCCCCAGCCCAAACATTCTAACTTACACATCACATCAGTGTATTGTAACAATGGTCTGACCTTGTTAGCTTTTTTCTCAAGGGTTGATATCCGAGTTTCAGAGTCCAGTTGGAAGTCCCGTTTCTCTGTGAGGAAACTTGACTTAAGTTGCTGGATTGTCTCGGAATGCTTGGCACGCATCTGCATCACTTCTTTCTCCAGGTTGCGGATCTTGGTAAGCTGCTCTGTCTGGAGGTCCTGTGTACACCAACAGAAACAACATGGTCACTTAAACTGAAATTTCAATAGTTTCTGTGCAGAGTATAAGAACTCTATATTATTAACAACAACAACCTGTCTTAAAAGAACACTTTTACTACCTTTAATGTAAGGGAAATGTTGTTTTGAATTTAGTTATCTCTGAAGTGTACATTGACAAAAACAATGTTTCATTTGTCAACATCTAGTCACAATAAAACTTTACATTATGAACAGCACAAGATGCACATGCACACAAGAGCCAAAGGACATTTCAATGAACAGTCAAAGTGGCAAACCAGGCCATCCGTTATATCATTTCAGTCACAGAGTTTGTGTATATATGCTGACCTTGTACTCCTGAAGGTCACTCAGCTCCTGCTTTGTCTTCATTAGCATATGCTGCTTCTCCAGACGCACAGTCTCCAGGGCTGGGCAATAGAACATACAGTGGATATCAACAACAGGAGAAATAGTGGATATCAACAGGAGAAATAGTGGATATCAACACCAGGAGAAATAGTGGATATCAACAACAGGAGACAGTGGATATCAACAGGAGACATGGGATATCAACAACAGGAGACAGTGGATATCGACAGGAGGCAGTGGATATCAACAACAGGAGACACAGCAGATATGAACAACAGGAGACAGTGGATATCAACAGGAGACAGTGGATATCAACAACTGAAGACAGTGGATATCAACAACAGGAGACACAGCGGATATCAACAACAGGAGACACAGCGGATATCAACAACTGAAGACAGTGGATATCAACAAAAGGAGATAGTGGATATCAACAACAGGAGACATAGTGGATATCAACAAGAGGAGACACTGGCTATCAACAACAGGAGGCAGTGGATATCAACAACAGGAGATACAGTGGATATCAACAACAGGAGACAGTGGATATCAATAACAGAAGATACAGTGGATATCAACAACAGGAGGCAGTGGATATCAACAACAGGAGATAGTGGATATCAAAAACAGGAGACATAGTGGATATCAACAACAGTGATATCAAAGTGATATCAACATCCGAAGACTCAGTTCATATCAACAACACTGAAGACACACTACATATCAACAGAGGATGCAGTGGATATCAACATCGGAGACACTGTAGATATCAACATCTGCATCTCTCAGTGGATATCAATAACAGCAGACACAGAGTTTATATTATATTCACATTTATCAAAAGTATATTCCATATAGAAACAAACAATTAATCTGCCCAATCACAGAAATACATGGAATACATGGGTGCTTGCTGCGTTTGCTTAGGGAGCTACATGACAAAGACATGTGACCCAAAATCCATCCCTGAGTGATAAAAACATCTATTGTAGAAAAAACATCCAAATGAAAGGACAACAATGTGCATGGATATTTTACTATGATTTGTTTAAGAACACATACTCAGGAGCTTTGAAGACTTGACTAATGATGTCTGATCTGTCATCTTCTTTGAGAGGCATTTTAGAAGTTGTATAGATGAAGGAAAACCAAGGTCTCTGGATAGTCACTTGCTTGATAACGGTGTTAGTACTTACACCGAAATGTCGCACTTATTGCAATAAAGAAGTTGACTACCCATAGAACTTGGTGCACTTGCTTGATAACGGTGTTAGTACCTACACCAGAATGTCACACTCATTGCAATAAAGAAGTTGACTATCCATAGAACTTGGTTTTCCTTGATCCGTCATCTACACACTAAGATTCCTCCAATCCAGAGGATACAAAGTCTAAACGATCATCATGAATTAATAGCAGTTTCGTATCTACAATTAGCAACATACTGCTCACCTTTCTTTTTCTCTTCGAACTCCTCCTCCATGAGCTGTTTCTGCATCTGAATGTTGCGTATCTCCTGCTTGTTGTGGTCGCTCAGTGTAATGATCGCAGTCTGACGCTTGCTGGTCTTCTTCTCCATGTAACTCATATACTCATGCTGGAATATATACCACACACATAAATAATATAAAATAATACAGACCATCAAAATCTATAAATAGGTTTAATATATATTGCTGAAGCTTCAATTCGTTTCAGGCACCGACGTTCTTGAATGGCAAGAAAACGAAGAAAGCAAAATGGAAGATAAATGCACATCCCAAATATAAGCTTGGCTATGAGTGAGTCACAACTAGAATACTGGAAAGGTCCATATACAAACTACACAACTACACATATATAACAGTCTGTCTCAGTACTTACACTCTCCACTCGCACTTTGTGAGCCTCCTGTTGCAACCAGTCATTCTCTTGTCGTCTGAGAGTGTGAGTTAAGTAATCATAAAATATCTCATTAACACTTCAAGACTTAATGCTCACAATGCAAGGCTTGAACAGTTATACTCAATAATCTTATCTTGTTTGGAGGATATACTTAGTTTGTATTAACGTTATTACAGCATACAAAACACATATCTTATTTACATATCTAATCAAGTCATTAAATTTGTAATATTCTACCAATAGCAAAGTAAGCACTCCCATGTCATATTGATTGGAGTTTCCAGATATTGTCATCATATGAATATGTAATACATTGAGCAGTATCAGCTACAGATCAGGTTTAGCAAATCTGACAAGAAAAGGTAAATTTGGGCACAGATAGCATTGCCACAACCGATAATTATATTTGTAATGAAAATAACAGCTTCTGTAATTTGTAGGTTATTTGAAACAGGTCACTTGGGTTTTATGTCATTTTGAACATTATTTCTCTTTAACAGGAAGAAGAAAGTCCAACATGATGCTTTACCTCTTTGGTGGGACCCATGAACATGGATAATAAGCTGAGTGAGCCAGAATCATAATCTAATCAAATCTGGGATTAGAAGATATTCATTTTGTTGCAGATCATAACAATTGTGAAAATTACAAAGAAACTTTCCTGGTAATCCATAGCAGCTTATTTTCTATGACACTCACTGACTGACATGCAAAATATCCCAATTTCCTTTTATCATGATAAACAAAATTTGATATCATGAAAAAATCCTCATGCTTTTCTCTCATTTAAATTCACTGGGTAATTAGTGTGAAAACATGGGAAAATGTGTTCCACATCTCATTTGTGCCAACTGACAATTACATGTAGGCCTATATACTGCATGAGTAGGAATAGGGATGGTGAGAAACTGGCTGCACCACAATAATGGCTGCTCCATTTTCAAGGATACAAATCTTCAACCTTTTTCTTGGCATTATCAAGTTCTTCTGTGACCTTCTCTAACCTAGAAATAAACATAAAGAGAAAATATTTTTCTAGATCATGATGCATAATGTTGACAGCCTCAATGTTTACTAACCAACACAATTACATGTCATATTGATAATCAGCCAGTCAAGCCAACCTTACCGTAATAATGACTCTACAGCAGGGGTTCAGATCTCCTGTTCCCTTTCTAGGAAACTAACTGACTGTCATTAAATTGTCATCAAAGATGTTTTAAAAGTTGGAAATGAAAGAGAAAATATTCAAACAAATCTACTGCTTCAAGGAAAATTACAGTCGCTGAAAATTCATACAGACGTAAGTCTATGACTTCATTATAAACGAGAGGACCTGCATAATGTCTACATTTAGGGTAACCTTATAAATACACTCTCTACCTTACATGGTTAGTACAGAATCGTGTAGACATTTTAAGGCTTTAGATATTAAAACTTACTCTTGCTGCAATAATATTTCTTTCTCAGTTGGTTCTGGAGTTTTTGGTCTCTCGTGTTCATTGGATGCATCATCTTTTCCCTTTCCACCTTTCTTTCCTTTTTTACCCTTTTTACCCTTCTTCTTCGGCGGCATCTTTGAACAGTCAAAGAACGATCTCGTATAGACGTTGCTCGGCAACGAATAATAGCTTTGTTTGAATTGGTAGTTTCGTATGTAAGTAGCAAATCAGTTATACTTTAGAAAAATATTTGTGCATTTCTAGTTTACAATAATAATAAATACTATTTAACATTTCATGTCAGTAGTAGAATCGAAAATCGATAAAGTGATAAGTTTTGAATACGCAACCTCACAGCAGAGCTGATTCAAAATGGCGGCCCCCACGGATAACGTGTCGGATGATGTCAGTGACGACGAACTCAATCTATTCTCATCGAATTTTGATCCCTTACGAGCTCTGTATTCGACTAATGACCCTGTTCAGTTCCCAGACGTTCGAGTTTTTAACAATGTTGCAGAATACGAAAGCAAAGTACAAGGAAAAGGGCGAGCTCGACAAGATAATCAAGTGTCAATGTCCCTAAATCCACCGAGCCAGACAGCAACTGGACCTAAAGCTCCCCCACAGAAACCGTCTGCTCCAGGCAGACAGGGCCCCAGACAGGTTCTACAGATGCCCGACGCCAGTATGCATAGTGCTAAACGCAGGATGCTGAGGAATGTGTTGACACGAATGGATCAAAGTAAGCTTCTCCAAACATTTGAAAAGTGGTAGACAGCGCAGCTCTTTGGTTTTCAAGAAAATAATCAAGAACCCTTTATTTAATTATTATTGTTTTACATTTTGTAAGAAAGACCCCCCTTCTCTGAAGACAAGTGACGAACAAATTTGGATTTTAATAAAATGTCATCCCCTCTACATTAAACCCTTTAAAGGGAAACAACTGTCAAATTCACTGTCTTCTTTGAGAGGCATTTTAGAAGTTGTATAGATGAAGGAAAACCAAGTTTATGGATAGTCAACTTCTTTATTGCTATGAGTGCGACGTTTACACCATGGTCACTTGCTTGATAACAGTGCTAGTACCTACACCGAAACTTCCCACTCATAGCAATAAAGAAGTTGACTATACATAAACTTGGTTTTCCTTCAAATTCGCTGTCATCTAGCTGGCGCCATTTGTATTGTCCCTCATCAGTAGAGGATGTAATGTGTACGCAAGAGGGTTCCCCGTTACACGTACAAGTGACTACCTGAGAGGGGGTCACTCATTTGCGTGAGTGCCTGACAATGGACAGAGAAATTCTGCATGTCACACAAAAACATGTCTAAAAGTTTTATTTATGAAAATATTGAAACAAAATTTGGTACAGTCATTGATACTTGGTCATGTTAATGAATGACATGAATGAAAACATGAAATAGCAATAGTCATATTTTGACCTAAATGTGGAAAAACTTATGCAAAATTTGACGATTTTTAACAGTAATTTTCACATATGTAACATATGTTATATTTGGGATTACACTTTCTCNGTTAAGTACAGATTCTAGTACTTTTGTTGGGTTGTGTCCCATCCAGGATTCGAACCCACACCCGCAGTATCAGGCACCTAATCGCCAGCACACAAAGTCAGCCACCACGATATGGAGCCCAACAAAAGTACTAAATTCTGTAGTTAACTGAGAAAGTGTAATCCCTGTACTTTCTAAATGGCATTGTGTATTCAAAGTTTCACCTGTGTTCATATTTTTCAGAAACTTAAATTTAGTATTTTCTGAATGGTCATTCCTGAATGAAACAAAAGACCTCTCTTAAGCAATGGCATTGAGTTGTAATGATGCGTGAACAGTCTACCACTGAGATGTGTGTACATGTTTCAGGCTTCATCAGTGGGCCACTGAGTATCTTGCGGCGCTGTGTTCAGGAGAAGCTGCAGACATACATATGGACACGCAGCGCATGTAGTGTTCGAGGGATTCTCAGAGGATATGTTATAGCCTTCGACAAACACTTTAATTTGGTAAGGGGGAACTTTCTGTCAGCTCTGTTAGTCTAGTGACCATTGTCATGCCATATGGCAAGTGAGTAGGTTGGATTTGATGCTGATATGAACAGTATCCCAGTAATAGCATGGTGTGTGGAAGGGATGTACCCGGTATGAAGTGATGCAGGTCAAAATTGTAACGTGTAACAATTACAACCTTGGTACTGACACACGTAGAAACATAATCTTGGTGAAGTGGGATTTGAACCAACACATATTTGGAGTTCTGATGGGATATGACTCATGAAATGATCAGTGAAATACCTTTGAATTCTTCTCTCTGTTACTGAATCTGTCACTTTCATTATTATTCCTAACCAGTAAACATCATTATTTTGTCTTAACTGGGAACAGTTGAAAAGAGGTTGTAAATAGTCTGCAATCATTGCAACATGCTCCACAGATCTAAGAAAACAATGTGAGTCATAAATGACCAGTCTCTGTCAGACTCATGAGAAATACAGGTGTTATATGCATAAAATCAGGCACAAACAATGACAACAGCAATTAACATGTGATTAATAATTAATGGTATGCGAGCTGCCTAAGGCACCAGGTTAGTGATCCAGCAAGCTTGAGGTGCCGAGATGTGACCTTTAGGTGCAGACTCTTTCAGTGATGTCACAACCCCTAGTGTACAGTACACAACTCTGTGCACTTAAAAGAACATAGAATCCGTTGGTAAATGACCAAATGGTCGCCACATGAATACATGCAAACATCTAGTTGCGGGTACAGCAATGTGCAGTAAACTTGGACAAAGTACTGTGACTGTGTGTCCCAGTCCACACAGCTGTGAATGGGTACCTCGTAAGGATGGGACAGCGGTAATAACTTTGTGCATCTAGTGGCTGCAAGAGTTGTATGATCCCCAGGGAGTTGAGATTGATAGTATGATGTGCCGTTGAGATTGACATCCAATAATCGAGGGGAAAAAACAGCACCTTGAGCATGTACTAGTTGTGTGGATATGTGCGCTATATAAATATCCTATAATAATAATATGAATGAGGCTGTCTGTAAATTATAGTCATGACTTGTGTACCTGTTTTGATTTATCTTTGAAGTGGGAAATGACTTTTGACCCCTCATCTTGAGTCTGGATTTACTGTTACTTCAGGCCACTGGGTCTCTGTTGTCAGCCTGATCCATATGCCGAAGATGAATATATATGTATACAATCAAGGTATATCTTATCATGTATTTCTTATTGTGTGCAGGCAATGATTGATGTTGATGAAGTCTACAGAATTCCAAGTGTTTGCAGGAAGAAAATGAAAAAAGTAAGATAGTTTGTTTAAAGTTTGAAATGTGGTTGTCATTGTGTTGAAAGTTTCCATACCGTGATTAAGGACAACACAGAGTGATACAGACAGGAGGGTCAATACATTGTGGATTTCAGAATTGGGTCTTTAAGATTTCAATTAGTATGACATGTTTTCCTCCATGTTTGTCATACTTCTTTCTAACATTACAATAATATTAATCACATATCTGTGAGAAACTTCTTAAGCTCAATATTCCATGTCAGTGATAATGGGTGCTGTTTCCTGTATCTTAAGAGATGAAATTATAAATAATTAAATATAAGACCAGTTCCATTGCGACAAAGTTTTTGAGTAATGCTGAAATTGTCTTGACTGGACAGCACCATTTCATTTGAAACACAAGTGATTTGAAAGGTAGAATCTGATTCGTCATTTGGATGGACATATAAGGGATACAATAATCACTGTTAGTACCACAATCAAGCCATGAAACTTTGTAGCTAGCAAGATTTGAAACTTGAATTTTATTGTCAGTTAATTCCCTTGCATAGGAAAGATGCATTAACAAAGACGGATTTGGCTTATTAATTTCTTCTTCCTTATTCTTTCAATGTGATGATTCAGTACAGACTACTTTCATTGGGTTGCACATGTTTGTAGCCTAATATTACATATCCTTGTTTCTGACAGATTAAAGACGTAAAACAAGATCCTCTGGCTGAAGAAGAATCTGCAGATGTAGAGATGGAGGAAGCTGATGCAAGAGCAACACATTGCAGTGATGATCAACGCAGACATTCAAAACCCGAGAGACTTTCCTTCACACAAACGTCCCATCACTCTACCTCAACAACTCATTCACACCAAGCCTCAAGGAAGGTGTCGCATTGTGAAAAACCTCTGCCATGTGAAGCAGCATGGCTTGGACTGAGACCAGACGATGTTCAGTGGCGACATGTGAATCAGTTGTTCATAAGGGGAGATAATGTGGTGTGTGTCAATCTTGTTGGTACTTGAATGAGAGAACTCAAATAAAAACTATTGTATTTGGTTAACATTTGTTTTAGATGTAAACAGATCTAGGAAATGATGAAGCTGCTCTAAAATCTGCCAATATATGAAATCCCAAATTTATACATTGTTTTCTGTATTTTTGGTGGGTACTTGTTGTCAGTGGCTGACTTATTCCATAGGAAGATCAAAGAGAGTATATCCAGAATTGTTTCAAAACGTGATTTGTAATTACAGAATACATTGTGATCGTGTGTGATCAAACCTTATAAGCTAGTGAGTGAAAGGGTAGGGGCAGGTGCTATCCTGAGCAGGTAGTTCTATCCCTTGACAGTGTCATGCCAAAATATGTTGAAATATGTTTCAAGGGTACTTGTTACCCTGCCTGCCTGCTCTCAGGAAAAGGATATACAACAAGGACTTGTTTGACTTCAAGTCTTTATACTGTGTCATGAGTGAGGTATTCATGTTTAATTGCAATATGGTATCTCAAGAGGCTGGCACTCTAACACCAAAATAAGTCCAGACTGTCACAAGCAGCAGCTACATGCATGCGTACATCGCTCCTACACCTGAAAACAACTTTGTCACAACTCCACATTCTATTACTTTCATAGTGCAATCAACTTGGAGCATGCATTTCTTGTCATCTGAAGGTCAATCAGATCGGAAGCAAACAAGACAATAGAGTTTCCTATAAAGTGTAGAGTGTAGACAGTGACACTATCATTCATTTATTTACTCACATGCAAACTCTATTACATTACAACAGTGCCCATCAAACATCATGATTAGATTTATCCTTTTATGGCTTTGCATGAAAATGATCATATTAATCATGTTAATAATCTCAGGGTGACGTGAATCCAGAACTTGAATTAAGCCATGGCGGACTAACACTGCCATCTTCCTATGGTGGAAAGTGTGAGATGCTGACTTGAAGCTGTAAAACACTGTCATACATATCATCATATGTGTTATGGGTAAGATTTGGTGTAGTTCAAATAGTATGTCTCCATGAATGTGCCGTCATTTTGATAGTTCACATGGAAGTTCTCGATGACGGCGTCTGCAGCAGCCTGAACGTTGGGGAACTTGTGGCCACTTAGACGAGCTGAAACAAACATTGGCTACAGTGAACGGGTGAATGTTTTGTATCTCTAGTATCAGCAAACGAGCATGTGTCAGCAAATGCGCATGCATTCAACAAAACAGCGAATGAAAACATACGCAACGACCAATACAAGTACTCTGACATACATGGCAATTCAAGACGACCACCCTGACCCACAAAGACATGCAGACCCTGTGAAGCAGTTGTAATGACAGTATCATGAGCCAGGTCATGTCGACCAAGATCAGACTGATAGTTATCTCCCTTGATTGTATGCTGCATCTCTCGGTGAATAATATACAGAGGATGTTATATTCGTGCCCATGTCCTAGATGCTACTATGTTTACGACACGAGTGCCTAAATGTTGGTATTTCACAGAAGAAACGTGACGTCATAGCATTGTTCATGACGTCACGTCACCAT
>VKKT01001349.1:179282-206957 GCA_008038995.1 Haliotis laevigata | reverse complement strand
TCTTGACCATGTTGAACACCAGACACCGTCCATTAGACCATGTGGTTAATACTCACGCAGTATCTTTTTGAACATGTGGACACTGTTTCAACAGTGGGGGAAACCTTGTTTGTTTTCAGTAACCTGATACATTCTTTGGTAAGTTCCATATAAACTAATCACTGGATAACACATATAGTGCTGCTGAGAGATCCTAAAACATAGGGACTTTCTTAGCATTTGGCTTACGACTATTAACGAGGTGTCAAAAGCATGAACATCCCAGATATATTTTTGAAAATTTACAGATTTGTTACACGAGAGACATCACATACGAAGATGGCCGGAAAGCGTACAGAATGGGTTGCCAGGATACCAACGTGACTATTTTTCAGTGCCGTTTGATTGAAACTTGTAGTGGACGTCCACGTCTCTCGTAACGGCGACTAACGTCCTTCCACAAAGTGACATTTCTCAATAATTTGTTTATACATAAGACTTGCAATATCTTCCCTATTTGGTTTAGTCCAGGACACCTCAGTTCAACTTTTAAAGATTATTCAATGTGTTCCTTTTAAATTTGATTTTGTATAAAAATGTTCTTTCACATATTTACATTGCAGTCAATTATGCCATTTAATTGCAATCAAACTCTTGTGCTTAAACAGACACCACTCTATCAACATGCAGTAGCAAATGTCGTATTCCGTATTCCACTGACTGAGTTTAGTTTTACGCCGCTTTTAGCAATATTCCAGCAATATCACGGCGGGGGAAAAACCAGAAATGGGCTTAACACATTTTGCCCATGTGGGGAATCGAACCCGGGTCTTCGGCGTGACGAGCCAACGCTTTAACCACTAGGCTACCCCACCGCCCTATTCCGTATTCCATGTCTCGATGACAGGTTTGCAGACTCCTGCTGCAGCCACAGCCTGTGATTGGTCGAAGGGCATCAGGGAACTCCTCACCCTGTTTTCGATGCTGCCAATCAAGTTTGTGCAACAAAAACATATGTGAGGATGGCAGTAGACAAACAACTCTTACATCTACCTTGCCTACAAGCACAGCTCAGCCTCAATGTGAGTTTTGTCTCCGTGACAATGATGGCCTAAGGTTTGACGTTTGTTCCAGAACTCAGAGATGTTTTCAGAGAGTGTCATGACCGGAGTTAAAGACTATATATAAGACTATATATAAGACTATATTTCTGAAATGTGAAGTCAAAGACCTCAAAGTGGCTTGGGGGAACATGAGCAATGTTTAGTTTTACCTACATCGTTATTGAAGAGTAAATGGTCATATGATCGAGGAACATGTATACTCGAAAAGTGTTTATCATATTGAGTTTCAAGACAGGACTACGCATGTAAATGAATCCAGCTGGAATTCACCACTTGGTATATCAAGCAAAGGTTGTAATAGAATAATAAATCATACATACAAAGTGTACTAATAAACATTATCATCATCTCCTGAGCGTTCCGGTTTAAGCATGTACTAACTGACTTGAACAACAACGAATATTGTATGTGCTGATGGTATGTTAACTGTGGTTATTGTTGTATATGTGTAACATAGAGTGTGGCATGAACCTCTCTGAGGTGGACCAGGATGGTTCTATTTCCAGAGTGAAAGGAAGATTTGAACAGGCCAACTAATGTCAGCAGATTACTTTCATAACTATGTGAACAAACATAATCCTTTCATTTAGGAGTAATATCTGGACTTTTCCACCTTTTCCCAGCTTGTCCATCTGGATACGTGAAGGGTCCAGATTCCTGTCTATTGTTCAACACTACCAGAATGCCCTGGGAGAAGGCTTGGAGAAACTGCAGGGCTATGAACGCCGAACTTGTAACACTAAACAGTACTGACAAATCTCTTTTTGTTGCAAACCACATGCCAAGTGGAACTATGGAAGCTGGTAAGTACCACCTCTATTCTACATCAAGATTTCTGTGGAATCACTATTCCCTGTCTCGGCCGGGGCACATGAGGATTATGTTTGTTCACATAGTTATGAATAGTATGGAAGTCACATAAAATCTTTAAAAGAGATATGGTACATGGGCATAGGTGTCGCTTTATGTCACCAGAAAAAGACACACAACCTCTCGTTTATGGAGAATGAGTCTGGCACCATTTTTCGAAATCAGTCTAGGGTAACGTCATATATCTGCAGTAGTTTCTAGGAATATTTGTCCCCATTCTGTCACTACGTATGCTAAAGATTGAAAAACATGTAACCAATATGCACTAGGGGAGGTTACTTTGTAACATTTAAGGCACCGCCTCGATAAACATGGAAACATTCATTCAAATACGACAAACCCCGTTTCCAGCTTCACAAGAAATCCAAAAGCAGAGTTTAGATTCCGACTATACCTTGAGCATGCTTTTGTTAATTACTTTCAAAATAGTTATGGTAGCATGTGTCCCTCATTCAGACGACTGTCTTAGCGCGTTCACACAGTTTGCACATAAGATATTCTCTGCATACTTCGCTGCGGCTAAAGGATTCACTGTCATAAACAAAGTTCTCAACGAAAACAGTATGTCCTCAACACCAATGTGAAGACAAACACATATATGAATGGAAACTTATACATCTAATGTGACAAACATTACCGACATAGGGATATTGAAAGTGGCGTGACAGGAATCTAGTGATTGCTATAGTCATCAACATGAACGCTGAGTAGCATCTTACAAACGTCGCAGAAGCTGTCAATCAAGCCAAGAGGCAAGAATCAGAACCTTAGTGTGTAACGAATCAGAACACACACAACTGTATATGTCAGGAAGACGGCGGACAGATGAAATTTGAAGCTGCGACTGTTAAAGCATTTCAGACTGAATTCGTGTGGAAGGTAAGCCTAACGGACACAACGGAAGTACATCTTATTTGGCACAAAGTAAAACGGTTATTGTGCATTTGGTCACTTTATAGAGCTTTCGAAGTGAATTGCCCTGACATGACGCCGAATGACGCTCCAGTTCCATCGCTGCTGAGACAATCGTCCTTGTTTCATTTCGAGGGAACTGTTCGCCAGGAAATATACACTCTGGCAAAAATCAGCAAGCAGAATCATTGTTAATTTTTACTACCGTGAATGAAATGTTATTACATCTAAAGACAAATGGGAAAGACAAATGTTAACGACCAACAGTCCATACGAACAGCGCACCTGGCTCGTGAGCCACAACAAAAGAGGGTGTTCACAAATAAGTTCACAAAGTCAGTCGCGAGTTCACCTTTGTCTGGCACCTTCGCTTCAACTAAACTTGAATGAATATCCTGGGGAAGATCATCCAGTATCCGAAGAAGGATTTGGCGGAGTTCCTGAAGTGTTGATTCAGGGTGACAAATCTTGCGGGTCAGGCTAGCACATTGTTCTGATCAAGATACTGGTGTACAACTCGAGTAACGTGTAGTCCACTCCTCTGGATACGTCGGTCGAACAACTGATTGGCTGTGTCTTTGACCACACTCTCTCTGGTTCAACTGCCAAAATGATTCTTTAGATTCCCAATGAAAACCGTCATGTCACAAATGACCTTGACAATAAATCTCTGAGCCAAGAGGACGCTCGATTGTAACACAAAAATGTCGCCCCGCTAGAGCTGCTGAAAGTTTTCGACATCCACCGAAAGTTGTGTACACGAAACTGTAGTCACTTTACTGTTCATATAGTCTGGTTGGCATTTATTTTTCATTATGAATCCACATTTAAGTCTAAATCTCAGATGTCGCCCCAGACCGAGTTTTGTTTTGTTTCTTACAATGTCGTATAATACAACATGAGCAAATTGATTGTTTCAGACGGCACTGCTGTTTATTGGACAGGGGGTTTGTACGACGACGTGCACGACGCCTGGCTTTGGAGAGACGGCACCATGGTCAACGTGACACTGTGGGCCAGAGGGAAACCCCATGCATACGTCGGTAGTCCCTTGTGTATCATGCTATTGAAGCCACGGAACTGGAGTAATTATCCCCGTGGTTCATGGTTTTCTAACTTTTGTAGTGTTGAGGAAACTTTTATTTGTGAGATTCCTTTCTCCGTGTAACTGAGCTATAAACATTGCCTGTATAAAAGTCGGGGTGTTGGTGTTCTTTATGTCTGTGTATCTATCCTTTCTAGGCCCTGTGAGTCGGAGGTTGTGAAGTATAACAAAATATCCCTTTTCAGTGTTTTTTAAAAGCAGCAAAATAGCACCTAATATATTTTGGAGATAATCATGCTATTATGATGCATATTTATTCCATACATGAATCAGTAACTAAAACTGCCTTTCTTTGTATACCCTTACGCGATACTGCTCACACTGCTTGAGTTACTGCTTTTAGTCTGCTCTTCAAAACGGACATACTAGTTAACATGGCATCATTAGAGCCGTTCACACTTTCTGACATTAATGTTGCAAACAATAAAATGTAAGTTTTTATTTTATAAACATAACATGGTGTGTTCAGATAAATCTAACTCAAATCTAAACTGTTGCTGGAAACGCCAATACACGAACTGTAAATTATATGTGTACAGTAACACCTTCTTCAAAATGTCATGAGGTTTGGTCTTCGCAGGAATCATTCTCCCACCGTTATATGCCTCCTGATATTTTGAGCATATTGATTGCTCCCCCATATTTGTTACCAGGATATGGCTGAAACTTGAACATGGCCTTCCTACATCTCCACGTCTTGCCACTTTGTAATCTCAAGAACAATATGATCCATAGTGCCAAGTTTTAAGGTCGATCCAAATGGACGTATTTCTGGTTGAAGCAGAAAAGTAAAGTGTTGCTAAAAAGGCGTGGTTTGTTAAAACGTAGTGTCAACATAAAATCCGTTTCTCCAGAATCTGTTGTAAAATAAGCCGTACTTGTAGCGTCCATGGTATCAGCTTGTGATTCTTATCTGGTCCTTTAGCTGTGTCTGAAAATAATAATGATAGTTTTGAAGACAATGTAGATGTTCAGATATGAGAACAATCTTGCACTTCATATATGACTTCAGGGATGTCGAAAAAGGCGATTCATATCCACAACTGACCATTCTTGTATCGTTTGTTACTTCACGAAACAATCAAATATATAACCAATCTTCTGTCGTTGAATCACACGAAGAACTTAATGTTCGTAAGTTCCGTAACGTAGTCGTGCCTCAGACATGGAAACAGACAAACGGTTTCATTACTAAGCTGTGGTTACACTGGTATAGGTTTGTATAACGTGATGTTCAGGTTTTGTCTCATGATTATAGTGTGGTTACAATGGTATAGGTATGTATAACGTGATGTTCAGGTCCTGTCTCCTGACTATGCTGTGGTTACACTTGCATAGGTATGTTTAACGTGATGCGACTGAAGTTCAGGCTGCAATGCAGGGGTAAATATACAACGGTAACGCCTGAGAATAACCGGTGCCGAGGGTCAAATGGGCGTAACTGGTAAACTGGTGGTGAAATGTATACGCATGGATCACTGAAAAAAGTAATTACACCGGTGTTCCAAAAACACGATAAGAATGTCCCGCTCTTCATGATTTAAAGCTTCATCTTGAACATTTTCAGAGGAAATGTCAAAGGCAAATAATTGAAAAGAATTTGAAGGGACACGACTTGAAAAGAATAATGTCAATTTAGCGTTGACGGTAGAAAGTTCTTGAACATATTTAAAGGGGAAGATCACATAGCAGTTCTTGGAATCAGCCATCGTGATCACTTACTTGACAATATTAACGGTCTTCGTCAGACATGTAAGGACAGTCATAATATTGACAGAAAAAGGATCAGTTAGTTGAAGTCTTTTCTTGATATTCAACGTGAATATAATGCCATCAGTTCATTCTTGTATATCCTGTCAGTAATACATGCTTGACATTTCACTAGAACGCCCTGCCTCGAACGTTCAGTTGACATATAAGTCAAAGTGGAAGCCCATCGGTAGAAGCATGGGCATTGATTCCCTCGTGACCAACTTGAATGAAGGCATTGCTTGATGTTTAAGCAATGTTGTCTTGTGCAGATCCTATACGGAACTAAGCACGTTACTAAACAATAATATGAGCGAAGAAATCTCTAAAGAATACATTCTCATGAAATATTTTGGAGGAGGCATTATATACGTAAGTTTGATAAAGACAAAAACAGCTTTACCACTACACGACAAAATGTTTTTTCACAAAAAAGGAAATTAACTCGCTTCGTGAACGTAGAGTGAAAACATTTCGATACTATAATGTATACATACATCGAGAAATATAAATGGTAATATCAACCACCTTACATTTCCCTGTCTGTTACCTAATCAGATTGTTTCTACTGTTGTTGACAAATCTTTCAACGGAAAGATGAGAGTCCTTGTTTCAGTAAATATCATTGTTTTACGAGTATATGTTTGACGAATCCGCGACATACCGTGTGCGGTAAAAATAACGTTAACTATACTACTGGCAAAAAACAGCATGGTCAAAATCAGTCACACCTCCTGGCGATTAATCATGACTGCCTCTGGGGCAACCTTTGATGGGCGATGTTGAAGTGTTTGCCTTTCTGGTCGGTATAGTAGTGTATAACATGAACACATTAGAAGGGTGACGATTGGACAACTTAATGACCTGCCAGAGCACTCTGTTACTGTGTTACTGATTGATCAGCAGTGCAAGTTTTTAGTGTTCCCCGTCTTGAAAGTGACGTTTTGCTTGGGCGAAGGTAGAAAATCACTCTGCTGTACTTTCAATTTCATATAAATTATCTTAATCCTTGACATTTAAATGTTCAAGTTTTTGGTAATACGGGAATCTCGGTTATCGGTAATAGACTGTATCTAAGCAACCTTTGGCCACACCTCATTTTGTTATTGCTACTCGACTTGTGACACAAATCCTCTCTTAGGGCGTGTCGCTCATGTCTCATCATGGATGTGTTTTGTTAGTGATGGTATTATTCGCTATTTTAGATAAGTCAGTTATCTGACCTTGATTCATGTAGTGAGTTTCCTCAACTCATTAGCGACATGCATACACGAAACAATGTATCTGAAATCATCAGTAGCCAACAATAATATTATCTTCTGTCTTTTCCAAGCCATGTTGGCATTAAAGCTAACAGGAACGCGCTGATGCAGCAGCAAAAGCGGCTCTTGAACAAACGACAACACGCACCGAGATCCCTTAAACTGACTGTAAGCCAGTTTACGGCTGTAGGTTAATCAATGTAGGAAATCAAATTGGGATAAACAAAACATCAAGCTACAAAATATGCAAGCGATCATTTCTGGTAACCATATCAATATCAACCATCCTAGAGATGATGTTTTTTCAAGATGGTGCCGTATAGGACAATCATATTTTACCCATTCTTTCCTTGTAAATGGCGATGATGCTCTGATTTGCATCCCATGTCAATGTGGGGTGGGGTTAAGTTTAAGGCGGGGACGGAACTCACACTCACACTCTCAGAGTCAGAGTCAGTTATTCATTATTGTCTTTATTGCTATAATCACTGCTCTTGTATTCATATACCTTTCAATTTGTACTGACAATCTAGTTTGTCAAAATACATTGTAAATGTACTTCTCAAATGGCACTGTGTATACATAATTTTACGGGTTGACTCCCAACCTGAAACTAATAACTGAAAGGGAATAAAATAACTAGGTGTGAAACCAGGAAAGAGAGAGAGGGTATCATCCTCGGTGAGGCTTTGAAGGGTGGGCACATGTTGTAGTTGTTCCCAGTAGCGATGTCAGTTCCTTTGAATGTAGTGGCACTTCCTATCTACAGTTTGAAGGCGATTCGACTGTTAACATGTGATGAACTATCACCATCTGCAGACTGAAACAGGTTAGATTGCTGATCATTGGTGAATAATTCCAGCAGGTTGGCATGTGTCTAATATTAGCCGTAATGGGGAATGAAACGAATCTACGTACGTTCTTCACCCTGAGACTTGCTGAGTCCATGCTCTTATTTCAACTGCGTTTGTTTCTGTATTCATTGTACTGGTTACATTTGTATAGAGCAGGAATGCAGGGAACAGAAGAGAACGCACTATAGATAAAAACACGACATTAAAAGAGAATCTTAACAATCGTAAACTAAAAAAACTAAAATGATAGTGTAGATTCGATTTTTTTTACGAATCAAAGACGCTGACAAAGAGTAACGCGGCCGACTGAGATAGATGGAGACGTTGGATATTTTCGGGTGTTTTGGGCTGGTGTGACAGAAAACATGAACCGTCATCGACCGGATCTATTTTGATGRTACGTTACAAAAGTCTCATAACCACGGGGAGAGAGGGATATTAATGTGGCATAAACATGTTTCGCACGGTGTTTGGAATTATAAAGGTATCGATGTGCGAGGATTCTGGTCCGTTACACCGCTGTGATATTTAGACACTTTTGTCGTGAAAGCAACGTGTCGGCTAAGCATTCAATAACTCGTTTGTTCCATTGTCTAGCCCAGTACGATTTCATGTGTGGTAATATCGGCATCCTGCTCAAACGTGATATTTGCAAGAAATTCTGCTGAAACACATTGTTGATTCTGCTTGCTGATGTGGTCGGCGTTCCGAGACCCGGTCCGGTTTATGAAGAGCAAGCAACAGACTGCAATGGAGACAATAAGATGTCGCGTTCTGTCTGGAGGAGTGGGTGTCCTAATTAGATGTCACAGAGTCAGGGTGCTTACAATGTGATGTGGCAAAGGATATTGACAGTCTGTGGCTACTCACTTAAATCTACACCGTAATGTAACTAAAGTATTACACACCAGGTGAGCGCGGAACGGATGAAAGTGTTCCCCTACAGATGGCAGGATTAGCAGAATTGACCACATCAAAATACATTAGGTCCCTGCTATGGCAGCTATAAGCAGTGTGTGAGTTCCAGTTACAAGGTCCATGCTATAGGCTGCTCTAAGTATTGGGGGATTTCCAGTTAAAATGTCCATTCTAGGGACTGCTTTAAGTATCGTGAGAGTTCCAGTTGAAAGGTTAATGCTATTTGCAGCTCTAAGCATTGTGTGATTGCCAGTTAAAAACTCCCTGGTATGGACAGCTTTAAATATTGTGTGTGTTCCATTTTAAAGGTCCATGCTATGATTTGATTATAGGTTTTGGTGGTTCTTCTTTTGCCCCGGTACCAAGTCCAACTAAATAGCCATTGAGTCACTCTACTCTTCCTAAGATCATAATGGCGTATGATACCATCGTGATGAACTAGAGTGTGACATATCCCCAAACAGTAATCACTGTGTAAGTTTGCCGATACGTTTCAGGGGCGTCATAACGTTATAATAACGGTATACTTGTAACTACAGAAAACGGCGCAAGGGACTTCAGCCAACAGCGAAAGGCCCTCTCTGGACCTGAAGTCCTCATTAAAATGGGTCTACTTGCATACTTGTGAGTTCTGTTGCCTGACAATAATGGACGTCCTAGCTTCTCTAAAATAAAAGGAGGTTTATATGATAAGACTTCGCTTGTGAGAAATCAACATTAGCCTTCACTGTTCGTGCACTTCTTCATTCAAGAGATCTCCAGTTAGGCTCCTAACGATTTTCCCACGAACTAGTTGAATTTGCATCCTACATGTTGACGTCTAGTCAATGTTGGATGCCATGAACTAAGGTTTTGGGATTGATCCTAAAAAAATAGGACGTTAGGGGAATTTCTTCACAAACTCGGAAGAACAGTTGAGACAATACATTCGAATCATTATGTACTTTATCTGTTTTGTGTCCGTTATTAATTTACTATCACCGTAAGTTTGTTTTTTTAAAATTAGTATCATTGTTCATTAGTTTGAATCGGTGAGTATGAGGCCTTTACACGAACATGAGATCTTATTTCTCTGCGGGCAAACAAACGAGATCTTAGTGGTGCTTCATGAAAACTTCATTGATGCCAAAATAAACGACGCTAATTAAGCTCCCTTAGATCGCTATTTTAGACTGATTGATTTGATTATTTGATTCAATATATACCTAACGTTTACCTGTAAAAGAAGAGTTATTTAAAACGTTTTAATGGGTATTTGATTGAAATGTTTAATGGTTGAACGTCCGTAAAACCAAATTGTTTCATGTTTTATTTCCTTCACCAACTAACTGCCTTGTTTACGATTTATGATAGATGATAAAAGCAGCGATAATAGCATCTTCAGCTAGAAGACGTTACTTCCCACAATACTGTTAAGTGAAATTTTCAAGTAAGTCGAACATTTATTTTTCAGTGATCGGGAAATTTCCGACTGATCGCAAGGTTTTCAAGCAAGCAATCAAATATGACGTTAGCAATATGTAAAAGCAATTACGTAGTAGTAATATTGAACACTTTAGGGCTTTTACGTGTTACGACGTGTCCTGTGTGTAAAGTACGAGTGGCTGAAAGGATTTAGGACCAATGTTACTTCGTCATGAAATTAACACAACCACGTTCCTATCCACGAGGTATTGTTTGAGTTCTGTGTACGAAACGAAGAAAACATTTTCCAGAACACTTGGTACCATCTCTAGTTGATGATGGTTCATTAATCGGTTACTGAAGTCGTACATGTACAGTGGAAACCATGAAGATCTTGGGTAGAAATTCAGCATCCCATATTTGTTGTAGGAGGCCAGCTAAGGGACCAGGTGCTCGCTGATTGGTTGATGCAAGCCACTGTATCCCAATTGCGCAGATCGATGCTCATGGTGTCAATCACTTGATTGTCTGGTCCAGACTCGAACATTTACATATTGCCGTCACATAAGAGGACATCCCCATCCCCCCACCCCCGAAAAAAAAGAAACACAAGCAAACAAACAAAAAAACAACAAAAAACCAAAACACCAAAATTCACAAAACAATAAAATAACAACAACAAAAAAGCAACCCAAAATCCAACAAAAATGTACACTGGATCCTGCTTATTTCTCTAAGGTTTGATGGCGGATGGATCCGGGTAATTAATCAACAAAGCCTGGAAATAATGTGCCCTGGGAAATCGAAGATGATTATGTACAAAGTTTCCGAGTCAAATGTTCAACAAAGGTTTTGTACAGTCTCAACGTTTTTCTTTTCTATTCTCAGAGCCACGGTTTGACTATCGATTTCTGACCAAAATGATTGGTGAAATAAGGAAGAGATTTTAACGTGCTGTGGATACCTGTGTCGTACATGACACTTTCCCAGTTTATGACTTAGTCTAACGTTCTGTAAGTGTGTCATTATGACGTCACAAATATCTTTCAAAGAAGGGTATTTAACGCACAATCAGTAACATACATGACATATTATGACGCCCAGTGGAGTCCGTGACTGGAAGATTACTACTCTTTGGGAATTATTTATGTTTACCCAGAGACGTCAGTGAGCTTAACTCCGTAGACGGTTTCATGGAAAGAGATCGGATATCGGGGAGCTGTATGTGAATTCTTCAATTTTATCTGGGCTCACTGTGGATAACATGTCCTATGTGGATGGTCAGTTTCAGGATTTCTTGACACACTTCACAAAAAATATGTCAGAACACCGTGCAGAACGGCTTATCAAAACGTATTGCAACATGAAATCCTCAAATTAACTATGTATACTCTATCGCAGTGTGTTAAGTCATGCGCAAATCACTCATTCCTGAAGATAAATGTGTAGGAATTTTTTTTATTTCTTGAGCAGTCTTAGCACGACACACCCAGGCCAGCACCTTTGAAACATGATACATTTTCCCATTTTGGGGCGATCGCGAGTTCACAAAGTAATAAGCACTGATCTGAAGTTTGTGCTATATGAATAACACTGGGTAAATATATCCAAACTTATATGTAAATATATATAATATATAAAAATATCCACCTCGTTTGCGTACCGTTTTTGTGTTTTGGGCAACGCTTTTTAACTCCGGTCTTCAACGTTGCGCTATGTAACGACATCACTACATTGACTTGTCAGAACAAGCGCGGTCTAACAAATCAACTCAGTAAAAACAGACTATCAATTGCCTTCCTAGTGGAAACAATGAAAAGGTAACAGTTGATATCTTTAAAGATCGAGATCAGAAACCATGTAATTGGCGAGACAACACAAGATATTTTCATCTGCAACTGAAACCTGTAACATTGTAACAGAGAAGCTATGCGAGTGTACGGATGTAGTGCCAGAGCACATTGTCAAGATATTTGAGATGTTTCACTGAAAACAGATATTCAATGAGATTTATATGAAGAAAACTATTGAATACAGTCTGACATTATAATCTGAAACGTCTCAATTGTTGAGACATGTATATGTTTCATTAAACATTGACTCTACGCTATGCAGAGGTATGTTGGTAACTACAAAACTGCAGGGTGTATTGAATCAATATGTTAACGAATGCCTTAGTTCATATTTTTACCACTGTAGCACAAAAGTGATTATAAGAAGTCAAAACGTCAACATCAAACCTAGTCTTTCAGTTGCTGCTTCTTTCAAACTGATGTCCTCCAGACTTCAACCAGTTCAACCAAGCTGTCATGGGAAATGGCGAGGAAAAACTGCATGACTCTGATCGCCAAACATGTTACAGCTTACAGTGCTGAAAAACTGCTGGCTTGATGAAGACCAGCAGACTGTATGGAAGTCAGCAAGTATCACTGGGACATCAAAATGTCTCCAGCACGTATGACATGGTGACCTTATTGCAGAGATAATACTTACTGTTCTGAGGATATTTGTGACCTTATACATTCACAAAGAAGACATTATAGCTATATGATAACATGTATAGTTACACACCACGATAATCCCCCACTGGCAGCGATGTCCATGGTTCACATATACAGTGCACTCTGTCTTTTCATCTGTTTGTGACGGGTGAGTGACCCAGTTAAAATGTAACGTCGCAGCGACAATATTTCAGCCATTTAGCGATGAAACCAAGTTTACAAATACGTATACTTTGTACTTTGTCAGTGTTTCGTTTTTATACGCATTCATGTAATGTGTGTTTCATTCACAATCTTATGATCGTCAAAGGGAGATAACTCTATTAAAATCTGTGTACCTCGGACTGCTGTCTAATTCGGACTTCTAAGTCGGTCCGAAGCCGGTCCGAATTAGACAGAGTGCATTGTCAATGCAATCGAGGTTGTTTCACTATAATGGCTGCTCGACTGGAGGATGGGGAGACACGTTTACGGGTATGCCCACATTGTTTGTTTGATTGAGTTTACTTTTACGCCGCACTCAGCAATATTACAGCTCTGTAAATAATCGATTCTGGACCAGGCAACCCAGTGAGCAACAGCATAAGCATCGATCTACGCAATTGGGATACGATGACAAGTGTCAACCACATCAGCGAGCCTGACCATCCGATCCCATTAGCATCCTCTTACGACAAGCATGGGTTACTGAAGATCATTTCTAACCCGGATCTTCACGGGTATGTCCACCTTGTGAGTGATTCTTGGTATTCTGAACTACCTCACTAATGGAGTCAGTTAGAAGTGCATTTTACGGATCCTCACAATCACGTCCACGACACGTGGGGTTTGACAGGCGGCAGCTTTATAGTGGGTGGGTTGATGGAAGGTATAAATGTTGTTTAAGTGAGTTACATCGGCATTATTTCAGCCATATCGTGACTGAATATGTTTAACCTGCAAGGGCGTAGCTACCAACATGACAAAAGCCCGGGCTTACACATGATTGTTGCCAAAAGGGTTTGGCAAGTCCTCAATACTATATCTAAATATGAAGTTTTGCAACCTATCAGGCTTACACGAAATACATTGGCTTGCTACTCTCCTGACCCGGCTTAGAAGCCACTCACGTACTATCATGTTACATGTATACCATCTGCGGAACGTGGGTAGTGTTCAACAATTACTGAATTTTTACCATTTTTCTGATACAGGAATTCTGTTTTGTGTAATGTGTTACACTGTGGAACATAGCTACTGAGAGCTTAACGCGTAAACAGTACAGCAACAGTAGACCCAACTGTGTGAGTGTTCGAAGAGATATTTATTTGGGTGTTACGAAATTTTAGCATTTGTACAGACATTTAACAGAATCAGGAACCTTGATTTTATGGGAACTATATTCATACCTCATAACCCTACTCCTTTGAGTAGCATTTTAGAAGCTGGGAAGTACAATACAGACTTCTTTACTACGAGTGTGCGACGTTTCGATACAGATTCTTTTACCGTTGTCAAGCAGGACTGTGTCAAAACGTCGCACACTCGTAATACGGAAGTTGTTCTCCATAAAGCTTGTCTGTGTAACCCTACTCAACTATACATAAGTTGACTAATTTGGTTCGGGTGAGGGGTCTCTAGTATTGTATTATTTGTAGCTTGTTTGTGTTTGTTGGTTAATGCTGCCCACAACAATATTCCAACAAGTAGATAATGACCCCGGATCAGATAACCCGGTGATTGACATCATGTGCATCATTTTTTTGCCATTGGGATACGATAACATGTATTCCCGACAGCTGGTGACAAGTTATCCCGATTCCGTTAGTCGTCTCTTTCACAAGCCTTCACTCCGGATCTTCACGGGTAGTATTGCATGTTTCAATCCCAGGGTCACATGTTTCTGAGAGTCCTGTTACAAACGCCGATGAGATTATTTATCAGAACGTGAAGGCGATGATGAAGGCACTAAGGCACCAAGCAGGCCATCAATATCACGGATGTACATTATCATCAGACACTGAACGCCACTGATACCCTATACTCACACATAGCAAGTATTGTATGCATACCAACTGGTCCTCCAGCCAATGGTATTTCAGGGTCATTATAACACACTACTCGCACATACAGAATACGGCACAAGGCACTTCATCCAATATCCGCAGACCAGTTGGCGACCTAAAGACCTCAATATTTGCCTACTTGCGGGTACTATAGCATTAATAACAACGCACGCATCGGCTTCAACAAACTGCAACGAGGTTTATCATGATAGGACTCTACATCAACATTCTATCAGAAGAGTCTGTACTTCCTCTCACTTCTCTGGTTTGACCCCTAATGACTTTCACAGAAAGAGTACCAGTTCTATGTGTTTTGCAAGCAGACGCTGATAGTTAGGAAACGTAATCAATTACATTTGTAGTATGATAGTTTGCCAGTTTGTATTATTCAGGTAAATAGATGACTGAACTGTGGCAATTGAAAGAGTATATTGTGTATACTTGTTAAAGAATAAGACCTCATGACTCTTATATCGTTCTAAATGTTCATAAGGGTTACTAATTTAACCATGAAATATTAACACCTTACATTTCCAAGCCCGGAATTAGGTATAAGATCTAAACCAGAACATTGTTAAGTTTTTGTGTTACTAGCGTGCCACGCATCTCGTGAATCTCAGTGTACAAGTGCACTAGTCCCTCCCTGATATATTCAATGATGTAATTGTTGCTTAACAGTTCAATCCCGGGGTGAAAATCACTATTTTTGAAAATCTGCTCGGAAAGTTGGTTATAGTCTATGCACCGGTGACATGAAATGGTTGGATGAGCAAAATAACTGGTCATCTAATCATAAGTTCGAGTAATTACCTCTTGTAGACCAACCTGTAATTGGCACACACACAGAGGTACCTAATCAATCTTGTGATAGTGAAACACTGAACCTACTGGCATCCGCACGCTGAGTCCTGTCAGTTTTCAAAGCTCGTAGACGCCACATGACTAGTTCTTAGGCAATGAATGAGTGAAAATAGGTAAAGCAGGACAAAGAATCAGTTAGATTGATAGAAATAATGGTCCACGAAGAGTAAATGGCCACCCTTGAATCAAAATCAGGAATGACGTGCAAGATCTGAGATGTGTTTTTGGTTTTACTGTGTTTACGTAAGATCTTAGACATCGACACTTGGCGTTGACATTGATATCTCATGATCTTACTCTCCTTTTCAAAGAATACATACAGGCTTACATACGGTTGACTAAAGTCTGCGCTCTTCTGGTGTACATGGCTTATTGGAACTTGCACTTTTTTGAAGTTGTGACGGGAATTTAGTGTGTAGACAGGTGATGGGGTGGTTGGGACTCAACATCACATGTTCCGACAGGCTGATTTCAGGCCCTCTTTCTTGATGCAGGACGGTGTGTGACTTCAGGTCCGGATTGTCCACAATTACGAAGTAGTTTATACACCTATCCCCGCGGGTTGGAGGTGGTCTGGCCGGTCTGGGTCTAAATGGTCTTTTAATAGTCTTCTGATTGGTCCTTGTTACTAGATGGTGAGTCAGGTAGGGGCTTAGCCTGTGCATTGCAGCATTGGGATGTTTACACCGGGGGCTATAGTTGGATAGGCAGTCGATATACTGACATGCACATGGGTACTTGGAACTTTCGTGGTAACGTGTAATGTTGGTTGTTGAGATGGTTGAATAGTGTGGTTCGGTGATGAATGGTAACTGGGAACTCTTGCCATGAGTCTGCTGGTAGAAGACCGAGGGGTGTGTGTAGCTGGAGACGAGGTTGATGGTGGTGTCCATGGTCTAATGTATTAGCTGTTGTTATTATCGAATAGTCTGGTGCGCACGACTTTGGTATCTGATCATTTGGTTGGGCAAGATTAATCGCAGGTTACCGATAACGTAATGCTGGAAGCGTACATGCGAAGCGAGTAGTTGAGCAGTAACACAAAAAATAAAGTTCAGTGTTAGAAACACTCAGCAAGAATAGCAATAGCGATTCTTCAAGCTAGTGTTCCAATACCGCGTCTCATCGGAACCATGCTGATCGAGATCGTTCAGATAGATTGGGAGTTTGAGTGTTTCTGTGAGTCGTCAGGTCCAAAAGAAGAGCATAATTATGTTTTGGTAGTTGTTTTTACAATTTTTTACATTGAACTGAGACTTATCACAGTTACAGAGAGTTGTAACTTTTGTTCGTTCTCGTTGTAAGGTCGTTCTCTAGCAGCTGTATTTGTATTGACATAGCCGCGTGACACATAACTGAGGTAGAAAGGTTGAAAGTGACGATTACCATTTTGGAGTGTTAACAGATAGAATGTCAACGCATCATAATTAGGGAGAATATTGGTTTCGAACCTACGATCCTAGCAACTTTCTGTCAACTAAACTCACTCATTCACTCAAGGCTGCCTTCAGTGCCCAGAGAATAATGCAACTGATGATGCAGGTTTTAACTGTCATCAATGAAATTATTTCGGAAAATCTTCAATTACACTATGTTCTTTTGTCTGAAATCGTAAATATTTCACTATATCAAACTTCATTTTATTCAGACTAAGAGAAGGACACATGCCTCCTCAGTTCAGATCTTAGTTACACGTGGTTTCGAAAAGACGATTCTAGCAACGTTCTGTCAAATCGGTTTTCCTTGAAGTAAACTGCACTACCACCTCCTCACTTTAAGGTTTCTTCGGTTCATTGCGGTTAACATGTATCATTTACGTAAATCCCTGTAGCATTTCCCAATGTGTCTCTAATGTGACATTACTAGAACTCTTCTGGTCATATAAAAGTGTCGAACAATTCAGCGAAAGGATTTTCTTCAACGTTATATCGCTTGGAATCTCATACATTGAACGATACATTCCAATGTCCATTCATCAGAAAACATTCCTGCAGTCCCCAGGCTGAATCTAATTAATCGAGTACTCGGGCAACTGGAGTTGTCACATAGCGCTGTGGGAATACTCCAAACCTGTAAGAACAAGATTAGCCAAACTTCATAAGCTTGAAGCATCCGAGAAAGGAGGCAAACACGAACAACTCTATTTCTGAGTTTCCATTGATTTATGCGATTGCTGGCGTGTGTAATTTAATGACTTTATATGCTGGTAGATCTTAACCAGTTTCAAAGGTGATGTATTTTTACGCACTTTAGAGACCAAGTACAATGTTATTGAAGGACAATTATACCCTAGAACGACCAATCATAACGTTTCGGGCATCCTGGTTAAAACATATACTACCAATGATGAAAAGTGAAATTGACTGACAACGTGGTAACTTAACTTGTCCTTTTTAATGTTGTCACAAGGTTTAATTATACATGGAAGAAGCCTCTAGTAAATGTTCAAAACGTGTTATCAAGATACAGCTATAGAACGAAGAATTTAGTTTAATAAGACACTGTTTCAGTTTCAACATGACATATGGGTTTCATTTGAGCGCAGCATCTGTAACGGTGCTTTACCTCTCTTTCGGGTCCACGGCACCCAAACTAATACCCACTACTTAATGAACATTAGGCTCTGAACCTTGACTCATTCTTTGCGAGACATGAAGCGGGTACGAACCCGGACAGGACTGTGTATTTCAGCTAATCAACAACTTTTAACACTGATAGACAAAGTTAAAGGTTTCGATTAGATGAATGAAGATATTCGACTGATGGATAATATTCATTAATATTTCATTTGTCAAAATAATATCACTCGATTTGAAAATTATTCATCAGAAGAAAGCGCAATAGCATGATCTGTACAGAAATATGAAACATAAAATACACATGCCATGTACAGGCTGTAACCAGTAAAGGTCTTCTGTCTTGGGTCATTTGTCAGAAATAACACATCATCTGTATCATTAGTGTAATGATGTGGAGAACAAAAGCTTTCAATTCTGAAACGTAGGTACTTCTACAAAAAGGATTCGGGTGTTTGGATGTTTGCAATTAAGGCTATTTTGCTGCAACTGTATCGATTTCTTTTATCTCGTGTGTTCTTCATGTGGTTGAACTATAAGCAGACTTGGTGTTTTTTGTGAACGAAAGAGCACACGAGCAAAGATCGTTATTTCTGAAACAAAAGATAAAATACGTTATTTAATAATGGAAATTCCGTAACGGATGTTCGTAATATATAAGAACACAGTTAAACAAAAGATAACGAGCTTGTTTACAGGAAAGGACAGAAGACCGTGATACTTTGAAGGTTTAGATTAATGCAAAATTGGGAAAAACGGGGCTAATAGAAACCGTACAGATAAGTGTCTATATATATATCTTGCGCTAAAGGGATTACAAAATTATAGGAAGGTTAAATTTCAAAGGACAAAAAATATAGTTTCTACTCATCGATAATCTAAATGTAATCAATCTGGGCTTCAGTGACCGCCAAGTAACTGTGATGGAGTATCCACATGTTCCTAGCTGTATCATCAAGAGACCGTCTTACTTTTCAAACGGGACCAAGTCGATTGAGTCTCGTCCCATCTGCTATAGAAAATATCAGTTTTTAGCACCTAGAAACGTTGTAGGCGGTTTGGAAGCTCGAGGCATCATGTGTCGTTAACACCTGGTGTCATCACTGATTTTCAGTGATAATTCATAGAATAATTGGCGTTGGTTTTTTGTTTAATGACAAGTAGAATCTGTTTCGGTAGATACAGAAACAGATACATTATATAATTCTATTTCAATGTCACAATTACTTCAGATCCAGAAATGGAGCAGGGTGCACATATCACCTTCCTACAGACGTACGATTTATACAAATTGTTACAGATGATGGTGTAATTAACTAATGTGGGCATATGTTTTCAACATAACAACACTACAAAACAGTTGAGTTTGTATTCAGGTTGTGATTACCACATACACACTCATTTCTCTAAAGCCCTGTCTCTATTTATCACCGTTGTATATCTGGTTTGTCATGGATCCTCTAACGACGTATTCGAAGCTTCTGAATGACTGATAAACAGTAGATCACTCAACACAAATCTCTCGAAGGAAATCGTACGAGTTATCACCAAGAACAACCAATCAAAAAGTCATTTCAAGTCGATAATGCATCCCCATGTTACTCTGCACACGATCTTTGAGCTCCCACAATTGGATGTTACGGAAGGATCACACTAAGGGTTCATTATCCGTCCGTAAGTGCTCTAGTTTGTGAAACTTGTATATTAGCTTCTGAAAACACAGGGCATATTCCACAGAACATCCATTATTAAATGAACAATCTAACATCCCTCAAAGGGGGAGTCAAAGTAGTCCAACAAGAGCAAATGGTGGGATGATTGAAGCAGTGATTGCGGCTGGCACCTCCTGGCTGACAAACGTTGTCAGGACTAAGGCCTCCTAAAGGTATCATTAATTCTAAATCACTCCAGCCCACCACATCAAAGATTGCCTGCAAACAATTTTGAGAAGAGATCCCTGTTGGCGGTCGTTGAACGTGTGATGTTCCTTCGAAGATGGTTGGATGTGAAGGCTGAAACATCTTAGATTGATGACTGGATGCTAGGGGAGGAGAAGCATTGTGGGTTTTAAGGGTTTTCAGGGATCAGCTGCCATTTGAAGAGGTATGAGATGATCACAACCGGAATGATTCTTTAATCTTTGTACGAAATGCATTTTTGCTTTACGATACCCTATATCACCTTGAAAGGACTTTCTTATTTGGACTAAATTCACTGTTTGACCGTTTTCTCTGTGCCAAGCTTTACTGGAGACTCCATCAACTAACCTTTCCATGCTTAATGAGGACGTATTGTGGCGTTGTGTGTTAACTTACTGTACTTCCTCTACGAAGATGTCACTGACAGACGAGCTACATCGACTGCTGTGTTAACACTCGAAAGAGATTTCGCTGAGATATTCCATAATTCCAATCGTCGAGAGATCTTTATTAATCTTGATATAAACCTTCCCCTTTGAAGCCTTTTCTGACATTGCCATAAATCGCCCAGCTGTTGTTTGACATTGTCATTTAACCTCAGTGCCTTTCAGAAGCCATAATGTCTGCAACAGTTAAATAATTCTGACGAAGTGCAAATACATTCACTGTCCATTCAGAGACGAGGAATATAGTATGTTAATGCAGAGGTAATCACACCTTATTGTACCCGTTGTTACATTCCATTCACGTACCCATCCTATTATACCTCACACTACACTGCTCTACAGGGACGTACATATCTTCATAGTATATAATGCATATGAGACATGAGCCATAATGTTAAACGAGGTCACAAAATAACTCCTTATAAAAACATTGTTTCTCACGACCACACATTTAAAGTAACATTAATGTCAAGCAACTTCATTTTACAAATACACAAATATAAATAGTTAAACTATGAAACATCCCTGTGTGGTTTGTTCCAGTCATGTCTGCGTCGTGTAATCCTGTCAGAATGTCTTCTCAGAACAAGTTTAATTTTCTGTTCGTTTCCGTTCTCAAAGGATCAATGCCCAGTACGTTCCGATATATGTGTTTCCGACACACACACACGGAACAACTGATGTTCTTTCGCCGTGATTATTGTAGAACTGTACCAAAGAGTTATAGCGCTTTCCTTACCGTGCGAACAATCTATACATAACTGCTCGTGATCCTGGTGAACCCATTCACCAACATCCAAGGCATACGTCACAAATACGTCTCTCTCAATACCCCAGGGAGAATACTCATAATTTCGTCCCACGCGAAAGCATGATTATTTGAAAGGGGAGCTGAGGGCCCCTGAGAATAGACCCTGTGTTCTGGACGAGCCAGATACATTACACTAGTCAACATAAGGGTCACTATTACTGGATCCAATGCTGGGTTTTGTCTTCCCGGCCTTCAATCATGCCAAAGACATCGTTTATTTAAGGTATTTTATAACGTCCTGGGGGTACAATAATGAGTTTATTTTCATCAATCAGGACTATGAACCACAGGTAGAAATTACAATAAATATTGTTCTCGACTTTGGGTTAATTGATTTTCTTAATTGATTGGGTTTTGTGGCTGGCTTTTGTGAACGTGAGCATACGTGCTTATATGTTCCAGCCCTGCCTCGCCTTAGTTGCAGGTCCCTTTATTGGACAAACTGGGAGAAATGGTTTTTCAGGAATCACTAAATCCAAAATGATCTGTTGCCATGCATCACAATGGTTGCAGTTAAGCGCGTTAATCACCAATATTAGAGATATTCAATATCAGGGCTGATAGGAAAGGAAGACGATTGATATAATAGCACAGTTTTTGCCGAGACCAGAAATACAAGAATAATGAGACACGCCTTCTTCATAATGGAAGACCGGTAGTCGCCTTGCAGTATAAAAACTATACTTAAGAATCATGTCGGTAGATGATAGATTTGTATTACACAATATGCTTCAGATATATTACACACTTTCGGTAATGAACCTATTATTATTTATGAGGTTTTAACTTTGGAAAAAGTAAGCCAGAAGGTTTTATGAAGCATTTTATTGTGCTAGAGTTATAGAAGATTTAAAGCTGGGAATGCACAAATCTTGTCAATGTGTGTATCGATCACTGTTACACAAAGAAGGTTATTATGATGGCAAAACCCATTCATTCAGTTAATGAACTGATCTAAACAAGTGAATGCACAAGAGCTGTCTAACGGTATATCATCATAATGGGTTTAGCCTTATGTCTCAGTAGATGATGATCGGTGGAACACAAAGGTCTACTTTGCCAATTTCAGTCGCCTTGTTAAACGCTGGTTGGGACCAGCGCACAGAAAGTATGACGAATTATGCTTCCGGGCTAATTCCGAATCACCACCAATCATGCATCATCAACAAAATGTGCATCATTATTCTTCACTTCGTGTGACCTTGATTCTAACACATGCGCACTGAAGCGGAAACTGACTGCCCCAACGTTGACTTCCAGGGCCTTGTCGGACTCCATGTTGATTTCTTGGAGTTGGTCTAAAGAGCATGCCTATTTGACCAGCTTTATGGTTGATAGGCGTTCCTTTGATGGGCTTAAAAGATGTTTGTGAAAGATAAATGCAATAATGGACCCTTCACGTAACGGTTGATAGAATAGGATAAATCACAACGTTAATAAAGAACGTTGGTTAAGCTACGATTGACAGACAACAAAACACATCCGGCTTTTGCAATTTTAATGCATTATAGGCATCAGACGTGTGTTTGTTTGATTGCGTCCTTTCACTAATAATTCCAGAAAACACATTAGCAATACGCTTAAAGTGACAAAACATTGTTATCGGGATCCCCGTGTATTACCATGATTGGGAGTATCGTGTGAAATACAACATAGGATTTAGATATTACTATATATATCGTTTCGCATATGACTGAATGAACAACACACACCTCATCACAAGGTGTTGCTATATGTCGATGAATAAAAATGAAATCTAAAGTACATGTAAATGGTTATTCGAAAGTGGTGTACTTGATTTGGTTATCATTGGAGACAATGCCTTTACAGTCATTTGTCGACCTTAACGTTTTGATAAGTGAACATTTGTAATGTGTCGGGTTGTCATTTTCCCGGCAGTACATGTGAGATATTACATAGTAAATTTGACAAACGGTTAGTTATTTCAATTGGGTGAGTACCCGTGAAGATCCGGTTAGACTTGCTTACCATTGCCATCGTATCAAACTACGTAGATCGATGCCCATAATGTTGATCTCCAAATTGTCTGACAAAGACTCGATTATTTGCAGACAGCTGTCATACAGCTGGAATATTGCTGAGTTCACAAAAACAGTAGGGTGAGAGTAATAATGTCAGTTTTGATCAGGCGCGTTGCCCTTTTGCCTTAAACATCATATCACAAGCAAATCTAACGTGTATAGCCACCAAATACAATGCTTAACATCAACACATCCAGTGCTGATGGTGCAGGTACATTTACTTCAGGCACAAATGTTAGTTTAGGAATCACGATGGCGTATTATCTTTGTGAGGTGATTGATCAGGGAGTAGAGATCAGCCAGTTTGGACGGCTAGTGTATAGAATGGGAGGATAGAAGGTGGTGTCAACACTACCAGGAGAATCCGTGTCGGCGGTATAGGTGAGATGTATATGCTAAACTGCCGGTACCAGGTTGGGTGCTTTTGAGGGGTACTTTTGGTGATAAATAGGGGTTTATAAGAAAGTTAATTGCCGAGATGGATATAGTCGGTGCTGAAGAGTGTGTTATCCAAACATGTCAACTAAATAGACCTGATATCAGGATGGGTTGTAGCAGGTACGGACATGTAAGGTATCAGATTATATATGCACGTGACAGAAGTAAGAAGTACCCATGACGGTATTTTTGATGAGAATGAACCAATAAATACAAAACGTCCACAAAAGAGTATAATAGTCCAGAACGTATGTCCAAAGAGATTTCACAAAAGACGCTGTGGTGATGAAAATTGCATTCAATTATGATAAATATCTCTAAATAATTGCCATAACATTTCTTTAAATGTCTTCTTGGCAGTCGTCCTGCCTCTGGGGCACTTCAATGTCCATTTCTGCAGCCAGGACGATACTTAAAAATAGTAACTTAAAAGTCAGATGAAACCCTGATTGAAAGGTTTTCTTGTAATCAGGACGAGTCTTTCAGTGAAGCAAAATGTCCTAAGGTATCTCAGCAGTAGAGAAATATAGACGCCATAAACTGGGTGTGATGGGATATTGCTCGAAATAACGGTTACTTAATTAAACCCTCTTGTGGAACAGTTGGATACAGAGGATGTGTTGATGCAAGAACATCCTGAGTCAGCCACTTCATGGCCACGAGTCTTCTGTGTAGATCGATTTGTATTTGTAATGTTTTTTACGAATCGGCACAGTCATTGCAATGAGGGTACCCACAACTTGTCTCAGTGTTCTGTCAGGAAACCAAGCATTTGCAATGTTTTGGTATGTGGATGCGTTAACAAACAGACCAGACAAAATTGCCAAATAACCTTCATGGAAACCGAATTTATCGTTCAACTTATCATAGCGGTTACTTGACTAAAGTTTCGTAAAATCAAAGTTTGAAATGGATCGACATTAATTCATATTCTCTCATATATATTCAATTTGTTTGAAAGTATTCAATAAGGTCTCCTCGTCCGGTCTGTGTTGTCAGACATGCCATAGTCGGATCTATAGATTACAAACACCCGGTGTTCGGACCTTCCCGGGAAGGTTACATATAACTTGTATATAATATGTGTACCTTTTGGGGAAGCGACTTTCGTCCCAAGCCAACATATTTTCATAACCCATAACCATTTGCTTGTTTATGGTTTCTTAACACTGAGGTAAAGCGTATAATGTTTGCTATCTTAACATTTCATGTCTCTGTCTCTGGGGAAATATTTGCATATATTCTTTCAAAATGAATTTTTGTAACGCATTCATTCAAGCATAATTTGACAACTCATGTTTCCTCAGAGAAGGCTTGGTTGAAGCGATATGGCAAAATAATATGTTATTCCTCTCTCTATGTGATGGAGCATGAGTAGATTATTATTCTGAATTTTGCGAGACATGCTTGCCCTCTGTTTGTCCACATCTTGTCTCCTGAGACGTTGTCTTTAAAGTTTCTTAATCGTTATTTCCATCCTGTGTCCAAGAAATCCTTTTGCTTGTCACGAAATTGACAGTTGGGAGATTGTATACTGTCACAGAATTGACACAATTACTTCCTCCCGGACACGCTTCTCTGCCTTTACTCCTAGAGAGTCCCCAAGGGAGCAGTCATTGTCGCAATCGATCGCGCGATGTATACAAGAAAAGGGGTGTTGAAATCAATAACTGACACCGAGCGCTGATCGCAGATTACCCGCGACAAAGATACGATTATTTTCACATGGTTGAAGGTATTTAGGATCAGATCCCAAAGACGGAGCAGTTTAAACCACCCTATCGATTCTAAGTTGGGCCGCTAATCTTTCCTGTCCATTTACAACACATCAAGTACACGTAAAGACGCCGGGACGGTCTTGACTATAGGTTGAGAGGGATCAGTCGGGAGCTCGCACTATATTAGGCAATCAAGGGATTACTTTCCCGTGAAATAAGGCTTCCCTCATTGCTCTCACACAGTGCCTCACGGAAATGTCAGTCAGGTCTACGAAAGCTGTGAAACTTTTTTTCATATATCCCCCAAATTACTCCTCTCAACACTTACATTGATTCATTGAAATATATGATAGCAGTACTTGCCTCTTTTAAGTTCAATTCAGCCACGTGATCTTCACCTTGTATTTAAACATGAGATTGTTTTGGGTCCTATCACCCGGATCACTTTTGGGAAACGGGTTCAAACTGTTTCAGTTAGTAAAATCCATATTTGTTCGTAGTTCTTGGATGTCATGATTTAGTAATTGGGTTAGTGGCTTAACAAGCACCCATAATTACCTACATATCTCACAGAGTACCCATGAACTTATTGTAGTATTTAATATACCTAATTCAGAATTTTCCAGGCAGTGCGAGACTTATTATCTACATTACCGCGCTATCTGATAAGACTTGCAAGATCCAGATCTCATATATGGGCGTCGGACGTCAATCAGTTACACGACTTAAGGACATCATCTTTCTAGTTACCCATCACGCATCGTCTGTAGTGGGCGCTGATATATGTAACTGTGCTACCTAATCCACTCTATGTTCAGCTCTTCAAAATTAGTGCTTGTTCTGTTGTTCCATGACGATAAATGAAATATAATGACCCCGCCTCCGCATATGTTATATAAGCCAGACACATCTATATATAATTAATGTACATCTCCTAGCGAGTTCCAATGATGACAAATACCTCGGAAATATGTGTTGGCCTATAGATTAAAATGTAGACGTACAGTATATGATGGTGCATTTTATATTGCTGACAAAATATAAATTATTGTTTGGATTTCATAACAAATATGTGGAAAACGTTTTAACTGACATGATTGAATTTGAGAATGTAAGTTTTACGAACACAAGTCGATCCCAATAAAGTAGTCTTTGCTGAAATTACAAATTACTATCACGCGCCTCCAAAATGAAACTTTTCTATGGAACTATTGTTTTTGATTTGTTTAACGTTCAGTTTCATTCATCGAACTGTTAACTCATCTTTTCAGACAATTTTACAATTACAAGTTGGCCAAGAGACCATGTCGATTCGTTTTCACTACCGCTGTAGTATGACGTCACACCACAACGAAGAAAATATTTTTTGTAACGTATTCGAATATAATCATTATGTCAGTGAACGAATGTTGCTAGATTCATAGACATAACATCATGCCTGTAAGCAGACAAGACAAGGTGTGTCTAGATGACTTAAAGGAGATTTATGAAATGTATTGGTGACTTCAACACCAGAAAGTGTCTACCGGGACGGATTCGAACTGCTGAAAATACTAACACTGATGATAGCAAAGTGGATGGATCACTGGAAATTAGGGCTCATTCCCACTTACCCATCTTGCTGGGGGGATTAAAAGAGATTAACAGTTACGGGTCAGTGAATGTGCAGGGTGAATTTGTTACCCCTGCTTTGGTTGCGACATAAGTTCGCCCAGCACTCCAATCAGGGCCAAGAAGAGCAATCTCATGACCACCGGTGAACATAGTTCACAAGATAAACTAAGTGAACTATATTCATACCATTTGTTACAAATTGAATTTTAATTGAGTAAACTATGCCAGTGACAAGTATTATAAAGTATGGAGATTTCCTTGTTCCTCCATTGCACTATGGCAAACGTTTAAGAAAAACACTTGTTTCATACCGAATGGACGTGGCAGTCAGTACCTGGTCTACAGGAGGGTGGAAAGTGATCATGGCAGCGAAATGTGGAACCATTTCAGAACGGAAGGTCCTAGGACAACAAATCATGTAGAAGGGTGGCATCGTAAAGTGAGTGATGTGTTTGCCGAAAGTCACTCCAACTTTTTTAAGAAGGAGCAAGCCTGGGTAGAGGCATATGTTCTACAGCAAAGAAACG
>VKKT01001349.1:168844-179232 GCA_008038995.1 Haliotis laevigata | reverse complement strand
CATATGTTCTACAGCAAAGAAACGGTGCCAGACGTCCACCTAGGAAGAGAAGATATGTTGAAATGAACCATGCCTTGGAAATGTACAAGAGCGAACTAACAACTGGTGCCAGAACTGTCATGTCATACATTGACTCAGTATCACATTTAACTTGATATTAAGTGTGAAAGCTGTGCTGTGAAATATAGATGTAATATTTGATATGATGTTGATGTTGTATTAAGTTATATAACTAGATAACTTGTGTATATAATTAATACATGTAGCCAAACATTGAGTCAAAAGTAATAGTATTTTATCTCATTTGGTCCCGGATACTATTTCACAGGGAACGAAGTAAGGGATAAAAGGGCATTATCACACCCAGTGATTTCTTCTACTGAAACAATAGGAGTTGGGTAAGTGGGAAGACCCCGAAATTAGTAATGACACCAGATGATCGCTAAAAGTAAGCGCGTCCTGCTTCAAAGGAATCACCCTCCAATGATGAGTGTTCGTGTCGTTATTAAAACCTACCGCCGCACCCAACATATCAATGCTACACGACGTCAGCCTGTATATGGTCGAGTCAGACAATCCAGTAAGTAATAATGTGCAACACAATGACCTCACGCTGTGAACCACGTCACTCGACCTGAAAACCCACTATTTAAAGTAAAGGTCAGTGAGGAAGGAGTTGGGGGACCCCAGGAATAGGTCATGGTATAAGATTGCCGTATCACGGTAACAAGGGACAAATCACGAATAGTGAATCGTGAATCACGAATCAATGTCTCTGAATGTCTTGCATTAAAATCCTGGAATGACTTATCCAAGCTATTGATGCTGGAACCTTTTGTGGAAAACTGAGTCGTAAGCATTGTCCTTGTTTAGAAAAAGCATTGTTCACAGTACATACGGTTCGATCTACTGGTAACACATAGTGGGAGGTATGTACACACAATCGCTCGCTGATCATGTTAATTTAAGCAGTCGGATCACTTCTCTGGCACATCCATGTGAACGATGTCGTAAAATGCTGTATTCCTTCGAGAACAATTATCTTCTCATTGGTTGAACATTTGCTTCATGGTTGTCGCTTAGGAGGCATCTCGACATTCTTAAAATCAGGTAATCTGATTGCCGATGAGGTTGTTGCAGTATATCTAGCTCAATTATGTCACATTTAACGCCTTTAAATATTTAATTAGGTTATAAAGCAAAATCTCCATTCACGTCCCACGTACAACACACGCTCCGCCCGTCTGGGAATTTGTTAAGAACGACCAGACGCAAGAGAAAAACACAATTACAAGTTAGAGAAGCCTTGTGGGAACGGCAGTCCTCAATCCGTAACTTTGATATATTGTAATGAGGTCATGAAACAAAATCGGGGGACATTTTAGGAAGACGTGGTCGTTTCAAGGGAGTATTTATCGCCATTTAACTCGATATGTGGACATTTCTTTGCCGTTTGCAGGGAACCCTTTGAAGGCATCTTCACAAAGTCCCCACTGAATATCCTAACCCTCGAAAATAGCTCTGGGAAGACCGGAGTAGAAGGCTGATGTGCATGTAATTGATAAGATCAGTCAAGCATAAGGGGGCATGCCTATGTGTCGTTGGATACAATCTAATGTAATGTCAAGCATGCTTAGTGTCCGTTGTATGTGCTGTGTACATATTGAGGGGCTTGTTCCCGGTGAAAACAGTTACTGTAGGATTTTAGCGAAGGAGAACAGCATTGGCTGAAGCGATAGAAGTAGTAGTAGTAGTAGTCGAATCAGTTGAATTATATAAGTAATTAGGAATGATGATAAATTTATGGATATACAACTTCTGACATCTGAGATTTTAATGTCGTTGTTAAGCAAGTGATAATAGGTTGCTTGACAGCGACATTAGATTCTATGTCGAAACGTCGCCTTTCACAGAATAAAGAAGTTGTATATCCATAAATTATCATCATTCTTTATCACCTCAGCTTCTAAAATGTTCATCAATGAAGTATATAAGTAATTGTCTATGTGTTTGTAGAAGCCTAAGACGTGCACGACGTGTAGTAAAAGAGGTAGTAGTAGTGTAAAAGTACAAGGACACTTAACCATACTGACTTTAACAGCGGCATTTATAAACTTTAACAATGAGAAGTCGACATACTTGCTGCCTTTTGAGGTGGCGACGTGAATCGCCAAGCAAGTGTTCGAAGGTGCCTATAATGAATACAGATGATTCCATTGGTCGTGCAGCATACGCTAATCGTGGGCTCGACTGTGTGATTCCAGCCGATTATCGTCCTTCATCTGCCAGCACGATGCCCGCGCACAGAGCAAGCGTGCTGAACGTGAACGGCCAGTGTCACATATCACTTCAAACTGACATGCTATAATAATATAAATTGAATACAGTTCGTAACATCGTCGATAACATGTGGTAGTAGTAATGGAAGTACCACCAACAGATGTACCGCCAAATCCAGTCTCAAAGGTTAACCATAATCCTAAATGAAACCAAGAAAGGACTTCTAAAATTCTTTCCTTTGCATGTGACAGGTGCCACGGGTTGGGAAGGATATGGTCATCATATTCACCTTCTACATTAAACAATACTTTAAGTGTTTATATGTTTATCCCCTTTATTTGTCTGGGTACTGAATCGTGGCCTTGAAGCCCGTGCTTGCAATCCGTATGTTTGTCGATACAATTGCCTCCTACAGTCCTTGAAGCTTAAGGGTTGGCGAAGTGTATCGCGTTCAGATGTCGGGTTCGTTTCCCAACACTGATACACTACCTGAAGCCTGTTTCTGATGTCTGCACCATGGTATTGACGTATTGATGCTGAATATGTTGGGAGAAGTGTCACAATACTCGGTCATGTTTAAAGAATTCAGTTCACTAAGTATTAACAATACGAATTCATATTTATTTATACAAAGCCGAGTAGACCAAGGGATTCATATCGAAGTTTATGCTGATGTCTCTAGAACACAACGAAGCCTAACTTGAAGTCAGTGAAAGGATAATGACATGCCAGTAGGAGTGAAGAGCGGGGCAAACCCAAGAGGTGGTGTGCAGTGTTGTTTATTGCGTCTCGGACCAGTCATTTTGAAACTTGAATGTCAGTTAAATTCCGCTAAGTAATGTACATGTCAAGTGAAAACTTCACCTTTGATACGGAATTTTTCAGGATGACATGGCTGAGTGTTTAACTGCAGCGTTGTTTGATACTGATCTTGTTTTTCAAACATCAAACTATCTCTGGACGCACTGAGGAAACATCAAGTATTAATCGCAGGAGAAAGGGTTGTCTTACATTGTTTCAACATTGTCATCAACATTTTCACATCCATTCACTGTTAGGACAGATTAGACTGGTAGGATGAACTGATTGAGGAGGATTCCTGGGCAGGCACCAGAATATACTGTGTCGACTTGAGCCCCTTTGTAACGACAGATATAGGATCCCTGGTTCACACCATAGGATCGTTGGTCTCAGCGAAGTGCTAAACGTCCTAGACCTGCAACACTTCGGACTTTCATATAATAAATTTACTGACTGACTGAGTTTGGTTTTTCGCCGCCTTTTGCAATATTCCACCAACATCACGGCGGGGGACACCAGAAATATAATAAATTTAAGCTGAAACGCTGAATGAACCTTGACTATTGTTAAAAGCGGCATTAAACCCAAGTAACTCACGTTTGTTTCAGTTCATTGAGGTATGAATCGAAAAACCAGTGTGCAAACTGTATGAATATTAAGTAAATTTAAACGAATTGACTGAAATGTCCAGGACTTTGACATGCATCAAGATTCACTAACATACCAAGTTATCAAAGTGTTTACACCCGTAGCCTATAAGGGCCAGTACTTGGGACTTAGAATAGGTTTCATATCGCCAACAGTTCGAACGTTTGCATTCCAGATTAGATGTTGAGTGGCCCGTGTTGTTCGTAAGAGGTGACCATATGGATCTTGTGGTCATCTCATTGACCTGTACCCCAGGCCACGGACCGCTGTTCACAATGTCAATCACTAGATTGTCTGTTCCAGACTCGATTTCTTACAGGCCGCCATCTTATATCAACAATATTGCTGAGTGCGGCGTTAACCAACAACTCAAATAGAGTGAACAATTCTTATCATCATGACAATATTCATAATTCCGAATCTCAGTTGTACTCCATGTTGCATTTGAAAACATTTCATTTTCTGCATCAAATCAACCAATTATCAACTAGTTGGCTTGTGACATTCAAGAAGAAGACTTAGATAATCGTAAACGTGTCGTAATCCTGTTGTAGCTTGCCATGCACATGCCTCCCCCCCACCCCACCCCTTACATGTAGGATAGGGGTAACTTAGTTGTAAGGATTGAGTTGAGCTTAAGCGGTTTTATGAACAGACCAGGACTCTTTGGAATGCAACGAGACTGCCAGGACTTCACTGACATTTATTCATTCAGTCTCATATCAGTGGGTTCCTTGACAACTGAGTGAGACTATGCTTAGAAAGGGCTCTCCCTCAAGGCTTCTTAAACAAATAATTGCTTTCTGAGCCCCACTGGACATTCTGTAAAACACATCAGCTGTCAGAACTAGATGTCAAGAGGCCGTGACCGAGATCAGTGTAGGAGTTCTACTTGAATTACACACTTTAAGAATCTTAAATGTGACATTCATGTTCCATGGATTGTGAAGGTCATCGTTCGAATCAAATTACCGTTGTCAAGACGTTCCGATAATGTCAGTTCGCTGACAAAGCTTGACCATTGGGATAAAAATTTCTCCCCTCAGATATTCCTCAGTGTTGGTTTGTCACGTTGTTCAGCTGTATGTTACGGTCTTTCGTGTCACGGGAGTGTTCGAGATGTCACGTACGATTGTAGCTGTCACAATCACGCATCTCTCATGTCATGTGTGGATTTTGGAGGGATTTAAAAGGGAATGAGGGCATGAAGGGTGGTAATATATCGCGTGCGTCTTAGGGAGGGGGATATATCACGTGTGGAAACAACAAACCACAGAGGCGTCATCATGTGGTGTATTGAGCACGGGATGAATTATTTGCGTGCGATTACTGTTTGACGTGCGCTACTGTTTTGAGATATGGTTTACTGATAATGAAGGTCGGTGCACTCATTATATCTTGTACAACAGGAAGTTGGACTCTAGCGTCATTTTCATCCATCCATCCGTTGTGAGCTGAGCTTGTTTCTGACCCGCTGTTTTTTTCTGAGGCAAAGTAAGTTGGTAAGTTGTGATCGACACAGGAACTGACTAACTTTTATGATATCTGGACACGAATGGACGCTTGATGTGGTCAATAAGAATCTTGGGTAACCCCAACTAATGTCATTGGTTTGAAGACGCTGCTACGCCTCTCATCTGGAAGGGACAAATAATATGTCACATGCTCATCAACATTTAATGTCACGTCTAAGATCACCAAGTACGATATGTGCTATAATATCTGATGAGATACCTTCGAGGGTATGAGATAAAAAAGAGGAGGATTTGGGGAAATGGAGGTGTATTTTGATATGTCGGATTGTAAAGGGTTGGGCTGGTCTCGTAGGACGTACATATTACCATGTTGATTTTAGTTTGTTTCTTTGGTGTTTAACGCCGAAGTCAGCATTGCACCAGCTATACGACAGCTATCTGCAAATAAACGAGCCTGGTACAGGCGAACCACTGAGTGACACCATAAGGTTCGATCTACGTAACTGGGATACGATAACACGTGTCATACAAGTCACCTGACCACCCGATCCCTGTAGCCCCGGTCCCGGTAGACAATTCTTAAACAGATCTGAAACGGATGAGTAGGAACTTATATTATAAGCTACATATTGTTCAGTGTTTGTCAGATACACTGGAGCGGAGCAATACAATAAAGTGAAAGCTGTTTAACGACGCAGTTAGCAAAACGTCTGCCAGTACCGGGACGAAACTGTGATTGAAAAGATGAGTAACGACACATGTCTTTGGGGGACAATGACAGACAGTTTGCCAGAGTCTGGCCATCCAATCACCAGCAGTTACGAACACCTGGTGTCAGTGGTCCCGTCATAGATATTTCATAGACAACTATTTACGCCCAGTGCAATCCACTTCGGGGATTACAGAGACGAGTGTTGATATTTTATACTATCCTGAGCTCGAGGTATTAGAAGCTTACCGTGGCTAACACCTGGTGTCATCACTGATTTCAACCAATCATTTAGGCTAACGTTGTGTCCCTGAATACATATAATTTTGATAGTAGCAAATAAACCCATTTATATTGAAAAGGAGCCCCAGTGAGACCAGAGATTCAGATACCTGAGGAAATTCTAGACTTGCTTCATTTAGGCCTTTAGCATTGCAAGGAGGGCTAAGCATTGGGGAAAATAATATGGTTCAGGGACTGTGAGACAGACTACCAATCATTCTATATCATCTATTTCATTTTTACGCCAAATGGAATTTGAAATAATCGAAGCGGCTTTTCCGGGTGTTGACGATTTGAATTTTTCCTGTAAGGAAAACGTCGATTGTGCACCTCACACGTGTACGATACATAAATGAAATTGACATGTTTGAGCTTCGCCTCGCCGATGGGGAAGTTTAGTGATTACAGGGTGTACTCGTCACGTCGAAGGTCGGTGTAGGAGTTCCACCAATGCAGGGTTGTGATGTGTGAAGTCTATTTCTGGCGTCTCCAGCTGTTAGTGGCAGGAATATTGCTAAAAGCGGCATAAAACCATACTCACTAACTTAAGCTTTGATGTGCTTGCTAAGCTCCATGTTATAAGTTGTCACACTGCAGGAAGGACGTAGATAGCGCCATGATGCCAGTCATCACATCTTGCATCTCCTGTGTCATGCGAGGATTTAGCGGATATCTGAGGGAAAGGGTGGGATTAGGGGGGATTGATTGCCTGGTCAAACAGTACGTGTTGTCGACAGAACCACGTTCACGAAACTCTGATATCATCAGATTATTTCTCCTGTACTTTGTAAGAAGATACATATCTCTGTGGTGTATTGGAGCTTGGTTCTTCGTGAACCTCTATATATTTTCTCACTTTGTTTGACATAGTTGTAATGTTCATCTCTTGATGGTTTACAGACGTATCCCTGTGTAACTAGGTACTATGGTGGTAAGGAATGGTGCCTAGCTAAAGTATTTGAACAAATCGGGTTTCGATGATAGCCTGTGTTGTATGTTCAAACTTAACGATCAAGTGGTGGAAAATAGGAACAATGATAAACAAGTACTCAATCTGACAAAAATCGAAACTTTACCTTCGGCAAGCATCTAATGCGGGCGTTAGCAAAATGTAGCGTGCTATAGCAATATGAGCACGTCAGCCACTGATTCGTGACACAAGGATGGACCTTGCTGTGAGGTTACTCCTACACATATCCGTGGTTTTCCTTAATGCTATTGCATGTTTCTTGTTTCTGTGAATTAGATGTATATGCACAATAAATGTATTCAGGAACTGAATTAAAACATATGCAAATACAGCATAGCTAATGTTATGCAAGCGCAAGTGAAATGTAGAATTTGCTCTCATTCACTGTCGGTAAAATGCTTTTTGAAATAATCACTATTCTCACCTGAAGCTATACGTGGCCTCGTCGGATGAAGCGCTGCAATTTTGCTTTTATCACGGAATCGGTGACCATTGGTTTGTAAGTAATTTATGTTTACTCTATATTTTTACCAAGGTTAATATCTGAGACAGGCATCATACTAGGTGTTCATACCAAGCGCTGATTTTATGGAAATGAAAGCGATAAGAAACATTTCCTCAATAATACGACTGTTCAGGTGTTCGTGAAAAGTCAGAATATCCTGTAACACGGGTGGCATCCATCAGTAACACTTGCAAAAGCAAGCCAAGTGTGGACATGACAAATCAAGGGAACATACATGCATGGTAATATACAAAATACGGAATTGCATTGGGCATTTTTCTCACTAGTATGAAATTTTGAAACCGGCACTACATGTGTACAAGGGGAAAAACACACACCAAAAAAACAGTCCCAAACCCGAAACATTTCTGAACCTTCGTTTGCTGTAGAATGAATCAAACAACGTTTGAGCAAGAGTCGTAGGACGCTCCTTTAACACCTTCGAATATTCAGCGTGCTCGATATCTCAAAATATGGAAACCAGTGTCTGGAGCTGTTGGGATATTGGTCAACATAGAGAGAACACTGAGTGCGGGAAGGTTGATGAAGTCTCTCATATGCCGAAAGGAATAGATCAACAGGAATCGTAGCACTTCGTGTCTACTTGGCTGAATGTTCAACACTAAAATTTCACATTGATTCTGCTATTGAGTAAAGTCCATCCTTTCACATACTGTTTTCTCAGTAAGCTCCAGTTTACATTTACTGCCTTTTCTATAGATTGCCCTGAACCTTTGAAGATAGAGATATAAATATGTCTATGGTAGCACAGGTTGAGGGAATGACGTTTTCCATACGTTTCTCACAGTTTTAACACAGTTGGACATTGTTACTTTCTTTGGGTTTTCAGAAACTCAAAACAATCCTTCGGGTTGTCGAGAATCTACCTAGTAGTGGGAAACGTGTCACACATTCTTGTTGGAAACATACGGAAAGTTCTACGTATAGTACTGACTGAAGTGTACCCGTTAATGTTTCCAAGCTTAATGTTGAACGTGAAATCCTGACAGTCTTTTCACATCGTAATGCACAGACAATGTCGAAACTAAACTTAAGTGACCAAGTTATAGCTAATTGTGTGAATGCCAGAATTCCACTTAACGAAGTTTCATCACAGTAGCATATCTTGTCTTCACGCATGATCATCAGCATGGATCAGCTTCACACGTGGTAGCCTCGTTACACATAATGCAATGATCAGCATATTTTTAAGTCCTATAGTCTGTTCGCACGTTGATGAGCTGATCACATGCAGTCAGCGAGAAGCGATTCACAATTGGATTTGTGTTAAATTACGAATATCTATCTTGGAGTAGTTATCTGATCGGTGCTTATGTAATGTGACTCAGGGGGGCAGTTAATGTAATAATTTCTACATAAACGATTCCATTTATGAAGGTAAATAATGGTGAACAACACAAGAACTCGGGCGGAACACAACTAAATTATTATTTACAGCGTGGTTTAGTGATGTTTAAAGAGAATCGATTGTGAGAATATTCCCAACAATTTGCGGCGAACATCAGTGTTGCTTGTACAGATCAAGAGATTTCAAAAGTAGCTCAAATACAAATTCCTGCTGAAGTTGGCGATGACATGTAACAAGTTTCAAAATGTGACTTTTCGACGTGAACTAATTTGTAGTATAATCCTGCCCGAAACATATATAAGAAATTCGTGTTATTCTATGGCTTAATTTCAGCGATTGCTTAACGATGTGTATTTCTTTGTGCAAAAATGTGAACAAATATGATTAGTCGTGTATTTCTTTAAAAGGGAGATTAAGCGGAAGACACAGTTTTAGCCGAACAGTGTGAATGTTGCTTTTAGGAATAAAACCTTTACATTTCCGCCACGAAAGTCTCGCGCATTGATCTCGGAACAGGCCTACGTGCTTTTACACCAGTTACAGAATAGTCAGAAAAAGCAAACGAAGGAATTGTAAATGTTTTTCAGCAATTTAAAAGATGAAGGGAAAAATCCGCAGATGATTTGTGGTCTCGGATCTATTGTGTGGAGAGAATGCGCCACTCGTTAGTGTTTGATTTTCAACCGTCACTGTTGATCTGGGAGGAACTGCCTTCAAGGATAAGATGTAATGATAAATAGTGTTGATCTTTCTCTTAGTCTAAACAAGCAGCGCGCACCTGTTAATGGCGAGAATCAATATGGAATATGGTAATTACTTTGTAGAGAACAATGGTATTGTTTACACGATGTGCCCATCGAAGGCAGCATTTTACTCGAATCATGAGTTGTTATATTCAGGAGACATTGACATGTGTGGTAACCCTATATCCTGGCGTTCTGTAACAGGTGTCTATTCGGGATAAAAAAATGATTGATAGCACAAGCAACGACCAAGATCTTCGGCGTGTGATGACAACTTTCAGTAAGGTCACACGTTGTAACCATCCTCTTTAGCGTAGGGTATTTTGGAGCTGTTGGGTCCCTTGGGACGACGTGATTGGCTCTTTACCCCGAAGGTCCTGTTCTCGGTTTTTCTTTGTTCTGTAACTCGGATGCTACTGAAAAAACTAACATTTTGATCACTCACTCACTCACTCTGCATATGAGGTAAGATACAGTTAGGATATGCTTGAGCTTGCAACCAATCAAATTGTCAGATAAGTTGAAGGAGCACTCACATGCAATGTAAACTCTGTCAAAAAAGAAACGCAACCCCTGTATTTTAGAGAATTTGATCTGAAGTTTTAG
>VKKT01001349.1:138209-148976 GCA_008038995.1 Haliotis laevigata | reverse complement strand
ATTGCTGTGATTTACGCAAGTAGTGAGTCGAGCCCGTCATCGCTAAATCTATCTTTAAAGACATATGTGTAATTTCCAACAGCAAAATCGCCGTAATTTATCGATGCGCCGGTAGGTTGTTTGGTGTCCGCCATGTTGGTGGGCAGACAAAAATAGTGCATTACTGTAAACCATGTATGATTGCGCACGGAAAATCAGAGACCTGTATAACGTGATTATATACCTCTGATTGACTTTAATTAACCAATCACAATCCAGTGTTTACTGAAGTCATGGTAGAATGGTTATTATTTGTAATGATAAGCATTATACACAATCCCCAAGAGAGAAAACGTGTTCCCTTCGATTTCTTAAACATCCGTAGTAACAGATGAAAAAGGCTTGAAACTGAAGAAGCTTTGACGTGATGACAACACTGCTACTTTCTTCCTTTAATCACAATTCGGTGATACGGGAATCTGCTAGTCCCCAAAACATTCAGATCACTCATTGTGGATGCTTGCCCGAAGTTAAAAAAAGCATTTCTATGAGCGTTTCTCTGTAGCTGTTCAGACTTTTTGTTGGCTCAGTAAACTAACCATGTGAAACAGCAATCACCATCTTGTCTCAATTTATCTTGTGAGTCGGTTGGAAACAATCGATACCACTTGACAAGATTTGAGAGGTATTTTGACCCGATTAAATGTTATATTCCAACCCTCTTGATAGAGTTTAATATTGCGTTGAACTAACGTTCGCAATGAAATGCTGTTCTGAAGACGCCGGATGACTAAAACCATGAGCATTAAGAGTGAGCGAAATGTAGTGATTTTTCTTTATCCAACTCGAGATTGACAGACTGATATGTTTTCGAAAGCTCTTGAGAGAAGATAAATTTAAATTTTGTGACCTCTCATATGTTTGCAACGTCAATACCGTGATAAAGAAATTGTATAATGTTGTTGACATTGGCAGCCTCTTTACTTTCTTCGTATTGGTTCGTTGAACAGGTTGTCAATGAGAAAATGTAAAAGAGTGGTCGAGTGTTTCAGCAAAGAACTTAGATGTCTGAGCTGACTAGGGAGAAAGATCTTTCGCAACAACCCCAACATCCGTATACTCATATATCCTTTGATCATAGTTTTGTAAAGTGCTATTACATTTCTAGAACTACATCTCTGAATGATTATGATCATTTTAACTTTCTTGAGGATTATGATTACTCTGATCATAATAATGGGCTGCCATTGTTTGTCAAGAGAGGCGCTTACCTATCACATTATTCAAAAGATTTATCAAAAGCAATCATATAATCAAAGCAGAGAAACATTACAAGATTGATAAATATTGGCGAGACTTGTATCAGTTGATTGTTTAATTTATGCACATAGTTTGACACGCCCGCAAAATCTGTAGCCAATCAACGGGGTGGAGCAACAAACGTGCCGAGGACCTGTCAAACGCAGGAAGAGACGAGAAGGCCTACAACAGTGAGGCTGACGAACTGGTACAAATATGCCAGGAGGAAGACGCATGTGATGGTCAGTGACTGCTTCGGGTAGCGAAAGGTGGTTAAATGATGTTCGAATGTCGCCAAAATGTCCTGTGCACAATGACACGGGTAAGCAGAAAGGGAATTCACCCATTGCAGGATTCTCCAAGAATCCGTAGTAGTGAAAGTAGTACGCTTTGATGGGCATGGCTTAATATTTTACAGTCAGTTAATCAGATTGTAGGAATTACAACGACCATGACGAGCTCATTTTCAAATTTTGAAAATGTTGCCCCTATATAATGTATCCACCATTTAGTCAGCTCAGTTACAAAGGAGTTGACTAATTTATCCATTTTTACAACATATAAAATGTTGGTAAATAACATCGTAATTCTGTTATGGGGCGTTTAGTATTATTTTTTTTAAATGTTCAAGGACAAATTTCCCACTGACAGTCATCAACCACCATACAATCATTCAAAATTCCACATTCCCAAATTCCACAATATTTTTAACATTGCATAATATGTAGCTGATGGTACAGTTTGTCATCACTGTTTGCATAACAATTTCCTGAATCCTTTCCTACTTATCTCAGTAACATACCCACTGCATGCTTGTGTTGCACAATTCACACTTTCTGAACAACCTTATTAATATATGCTGATGTAAACGTTCAATTCACAATTCACTTTTCCATAGGCCACAGCAATGAAATGCATATGTGTATTCTATTCGGAGATAATCCAATATACATATGGGTACGTATAGAATAAAACAATAATTTGTGGTTAAAAGTTTGCAGTTGAAACATCAAGAATGGGAAGTGAAATACTGACTGGACGAAGTGAATTCCGGCGCCTTCTGATATGGAGAAGATTTGTATCAGTATCCCAATGAGAGCAGGCAGAGCTGGAAACATTAAGTTTGGATTTGGAAGATGCGATGATACAAAGGAGACATTGAGGCGTTTTACGTGCTTGAACTAATGTCTTGGTTGAAATATGTATAATACTTGATGAGGTTTTTAGAAGAGATATATTCTGAAACCATTGTTAGAGCAGCTGTGATTGAAAGTATATTCTTTAATTAAATGAAACACCTGTAAACATATTTATTAGTGTGGTTTAAATGGCAGCGTAACTAACACCAAATCCCTTTTGGGCAAATGGATGTCCCTACGATGCCATGCCGTGGGATGTGTTCACTTTGAGCATTAAAGGCAAACTGTTCAACTGAATAGGGGCTCCTTTAAAGAAGCAACCTTTACTAAGGTTAACCTTAACTCCCATTCTTTAACACTGCACTAAGGCTACCTCAGTGACTTACGATCACCTTAGTGCTTTGTGAAAGGAGGGCCAGAATATGATCTGAATATAGTTTGTAGAATGACTATAATACATAGATGGAAGCATGGAGTGTATATACACGTGTTGTGGTAGGATACTATAAAGTATAGACTGTTATTCGGCAGTGTAATAAAGCGTGAAACTATGTTATAATTTTATAGCATTGTTTACGTTTTGATTCGGTATGATAGTAAAACCTTGTGTTTCTACAATAATTTCGTATGAAGGAAAACCAAGTTCTATGGATAGTCAACTTCTTTATAGCAGTCAGTGAGACGTTTCGGTGTAGGTACTAACACCATTATCAAGCACGATTCACCCATAACGGTGTTAGTACCTATCCATAGAACTTGGTTTTCCTTCATCTTTACAGCTTCTAAAATGCCTCTCAAAGAAGAAAATAATTTTCTGCTGTAGGTTGTGGTATATTTCAAATACAACACGTATTACCAGTGAGGCACAGGAAAGCTAAGAATCGAATTTACTGTGATAACTGTGGTAAATAGATTATAGATAATATTTCATTTTGACATCAACCCATTAGCAACCTGGTCAACGAACCTCTGGGAAGAATAGCAAGAAAAGTTTCTTTCCTTATGATAGTAGTGACTGAGCAAATATATCAGAAGTCTTCTCTGGAAAGCTTTAAAAAAAACTCTGCCTGCCAACGTGGAGTTAGATTTAGAAACCCCCCAATTAAATTATGCTCCATGACATTGCTTGTTATTACTCTTGAGGACAGGAGTTGCAGATTCACATGCTTTGTTTACTGAGCAAACAGAAAATCTGAACAGTTACAGAGAAACACTCATGAAAATGATTATGGAACTTCAGGCAAGCATCAGTTAAAGGATTCCCGAGTGATTTAGGGAGTACCAGTTTCCCATATCACCGAAATGTAATTGAGGGAAGAAAGAAGATGTGTTGTCATCACATCAAAGCTTCATCAGTTTGACACCTTTTTTTCGAGAATACATCGAGCATCGGTTCATAATGACGAGGGTGATGGCGTCAGATAACTAATGACTGACATTGCCGCTATTTTCGAAACACAATCCATCAAATATTATATGGGGATGCGTGTATAATGAATGTGTTACAAACAACAATCAGGATCTTAGCATATCGTTTCCCCATTGGGAATTCAATAATCAACGTGCAATCCATTACTATTTTTGTTTTAGTTCATGATCTGTCAAACATGACTTACCCAAAGCCAATGATGCAATATTTATTACTTTCAGAAATATGCAAGAGTGCACAATGCATCTCATGTGAGAGATGTTTTCGTGAAACTTAACATTGTCTTCCTGAAGAACATAGAGTCCAGCTTTTTGCTGTTTTTTTCAGAAATAGTATTTAATTTGATCTTTCAAAATGGATCTGAGGCTTTCGTTCCCTCCTATTATCTATTTATTAACGCCCACTGTCTTTTAATCAACATTACAGTACATTAAACAGCAATTGAAATGATAATATCAATACGTAATGTTTTTGTAATTCAACGGTTTTTGTACAAAGGGATTTTCAGAAATATTTCAGATGTTAAAATCAACCGCTGGAATTCCTGGGTGTGTTGTTGTGTTTAACCATACAGAAGCAGAAAGTAATTAAATCAGCCCCACACTGCGATTGATGAAGTTGTAAATTTGACTCCGTGACAAGTGTATTTCTTTCTTTCAATCGGCTGAATGTTCATCACACGTGATACAATAAAGATGATTTTATTTGATAAATCAGTGAGGGAAAACATTAGTGTTGTCAGATTCAAGCTGATGTTCTTGTCTCGCTGATTGTAAGTTAAAAAAACCCAGTCCAAACACACGGTGATCCGATGCAATAAAGTGTCTCCGGGAACAGGGGTTGGTGACTTCACAATGTTAGATCGTCTAATGAAAACATTATCCCTTCATTTCTACTTCTCTAACCCAAAATCAATGGTATATGCGTTCTATGTTTTTCTGTGAGAGAGATTATTCCAACGTACACATTTTCATGGCATATTTCTATCTTCAGCAATGTTCTCTTGAATTTGAGGATTGCCGCAAAGTCGAACATTTCAGGCAAGCAATTTCATTGTCCAAGGGTTCTCGCCTCCATTCCTCTCCGATTCGTATTTACGTTTGCTAAGGCAAACATGCAATGGTGTCTTACCACGAACCTTCTCCCACAACGCGTTTCCACATTCCATATTGTGAATACAAAAAACCCAACAATATTTAAAATGATTGGAGACAGCGGCACTGAAACATTCATGGTATTAGGTGTGTCAATTCCATTTTGACAAGGATATCGCTGGACTACTACAGAGCACTATTATCCAATAACGTAATGATTACATAGCCCTACAAATCTGTTTTACTATGATATGATATTCAGATATCATCTGTATGATATATCTCACAAAAATTCAAATCGGTGTTAAAAGTTCTTTCATCACTCACTCCATGAGCAGTCATGAATGGATTGTCTGCTGTTCTTTTACCTTATCCAAATAGGAACGTGTTTGTTTCGCAACCAGTATAATACATGCGACAAATCCCTTTCTATTACAAGGGGAATGTCTGCTTAATGAGTGCATGTTATCATCGTCGGCTCAAGTGTCAGGTGTGAATGGTCGTCAGTATGATATAAGCATAATACGGTTAGATTAACAGAGGATACTAAACGACCTTCCGTGCAATACCATTTTTATGAAACGAGCTTGATAAAAATGGTATTTTAAGGAAGCAAGTTTAGTATTCTGTTTATTACTGTCCAACAAATATTGATAGAAACTGCCTACAATGTGATGACTCTCAGCTTTTCTCGTGTCAAGCATGGTCTTATACCATTGTGACAGAGGTATTAACAGTGTGCCGTCATAACTGTAAAGCATTATGACGGCATACGTCCGGCATCACGCGATGTTATAACACGATGTGTAATAACATTGTAGAGTTATTAAACAGTGGCATCTCCAACGGGTGAGTAATAATAGCAGTTACTTTATGAAGCTTCAGAGTAAGAAAATCCCGTCATGACGACCTTCATGCTGGATGCCACTAATCAATGTCACGACACAGACTGGTATATATACTTCCATGGAATCTAAATAATGCATATCAAATCATAGTGAGTGATCTTCACTTTCAAACCGTAATATTATCTCATCAAAAGATGAGGTACTTTTCGTAATGAAGAGCAGCATGTGGCACTGAAAATTGACCGCTGTGACTGTTGTTAATATTTTAGGTACATACCATGTAAGTGTTCTGGTTTTGTAAGTAAGAATAATGAATTTAAAAACTTAGATCATAAATAGACCCTTGAGAGTTGTGAATGTACTTAAAGCTGTATTTAATCTCGGCACTGCGATTGCATATGCTACCTAGATCAGGTGAGATGATATTCAGATATCATCTGTATGATATATCTCACAAAAGTTCAAATCGGTTTCTAGTTTCTAAGCAGATATATCCGAATGAATGCCATTTCACAATATAGTACAAACTTCGATTATAGATGGGTTTTTTTTCAAATTTAAGAATACGCCTCCAGACTCAAGTGCTCTTGCACTGATATCAGGATGTATCTCACAATGTTACAGAAATGTCGACTAAGAACAGCCTCAGATTAGTTTACAGATGTGAAATGCCACAATGTTACGAAATGAGACGCATTAGATATATTCCAGTTAGAGGTGATATTACCAGGGAACCAAGTTGTATGATTGTATGTGTATATGATTGTTCTATTCTCAACGTGTAATAAATTTTGTGCAAGCACGACAATTCCGAGCGAGCGTTATTCATGATATAAACGTCAACATCGTCGGGTAAAAGTCGAAATACGGTGTGACAAGCGTCAATGTGTTGATGAACATTTCAATGATACAAACCAGACCGAAGGTTGTTCGGATACTGTAAAACTCAATGAAACATTTTTTGGCATTCGGCAGCTGTCATGTTAGGAAGAGCTGCGTGCAATTGGCATGTGAAACGTTGAAACAAGACAGATCTCAGCGTGACACACCTGCCACCTGAATACGTCCAAGGCGTCCAACAATAGACTATATATATAACAACCATATAGCGCGTACGTCACCGTTAATAGCCACGGAACTCTTGCAATGATACTAGCGTTGCTCTGCATGAATAATGGGATGGAATGAGGCTAGTTGACAATGGACGTTTGATTTGGAGTATGCCCGTCGAATCCGGGATTGTCTTGAGAATAGGATTCACGCCATATTAATGAGTTTGACATTTCATGGTAAATAACGTAATAGACAGAAGAGTGTTTTGGCCAATTATCTAACAAAATCTTTGATCGTGTGACTTTCAACGACATATGCACATATACCGTCAGATGTCCCTGATCCACTGTTAAACTATTTATCTTATGAAAGATATGAAATAAATATAATAATTGTGACACCTATTTATTGAATGTCCCTACTTTTGTTAACGGTATACAGTGTATGTTTATGGATTTAAAAAAATATTGACTCATTTTGAAAATATAAAAGGTCAATTGTTCAAACACGCTGACATATATTCACTTTTTTACATTAGTATAATTTCAAAACCCTACTTTTAGAATTCGGCACAACAAATTTACAAGCACCTTATGACGAAATTTGTATTTTATTTAACGTTTTACGTGTCGAGTTCCTGGCTGAAACAACAAGTTATCCCATTCGGTTTCCTAGGTCTGTAAAGTTGACGATACCCGTTACTCTCCTAACCATATCCTGTTTGTGTATGACCCATGCGTTATAGTAAACCCACATTGATAGTGTTCAGACTCCTCAACTGAACTGTTTCCGCCAATTGTTCACAAACCTTTCCGAAAATGGATCCGAATAATAATCGAGGGCAAGTTGAGTAGCTCTTGAAAAGTAACAGTATGATTTCTGACCTAGCACAACCGAAATATCACTTGGCAAAGAAATTATAGTTACGCTTCAGGTATGGCGGTGATGTGACATCGTGAAACAACTGTCAAAGAGCCAATTCTTTTAGAAATATGAGCGACCATTCAGGACGCTTCTGAAGTAACACATTTGTTTCTATGCATAATTTAAAAAAAATATAGAATAAAGCTATCAACAAGCCTGAATAACAAGAATGATCACCCTCAATAGCTAGCTGTCCCTGTAAGTCTATCACAGCCTCTGTTATATGTCACATTCCAGCTTGTTCTTTTGTAAAGGTTTCAAATATTGCCCAAAAGGTGTCAGGATGACACAATTGAAGGGTTATGACAATGACACCTTGAAACGTTTTATTATCGTAGACATGTGGAGGACATTTCTAATTTTGACCCTTCAGTGACCAAAATGTCTGATTATACTTGTGTGCTTTTATCAGATGAACAACTTTCCTTGTTTGTGACGCATCGTGATACGTTTATGACATAGTTAGGCTTGTATAGTGAGTGGGTTTTCACCCCGTTTCAAATAACTGAGAGAAATATCAAACAGATTAGTATGACATCCTAGAGTTGCAAATTTGCAGGATTCCTTGCTCTAAATAATGAACTCAAGATCCAAGAATTGAACAACAGTTTTCTTTTCAGATCAGGGATAATCTTGTCAAAAATAAGAAAAAATTCCTCATTGAATGGAAGCGATATAATGCCAATTTGTTTACATATTTTTCATTCAGATATTTTTCTTTTGACGATAAAACATCAGAAAAAAGCTATAATGAACAATTCATGATGGCCGTATTGCGAACACCGACGACGATGTAGCAGTGAGACAAAGCGTTGTATCGGAATGTTAGAGGTTATAAAACACAATCGCGTATTTGCCAAGCCAAACCAAATACGAATTGGAGAGAAATGGAGACGGGAACGTGCGGACAACTAAATTAGTCGATTCAAAATGTTTGACTTGGTGGCATTCCTCAAACATACGGGATAACTGGTGGCACTCGAAGCCTTGCTGTGCCAATGAGAACTTTAGAACATTCTCTCTGAGAAAACTCCAAGAACAAATATTATATTGATTGTAGGTTACATAAAAACGAATGAGGGGATCATATTTTCATTAGATGATCTAATGTCGAATGTCACAACCATGCTTTCGCAGACACTTTATTGCTTCAGATATAATGTTTTTACTTACAATCAGTAGGACTTGAGTATGAGCTTGCATCTGAAAATGCTGATGTCCTTCCCAAATGATTTATCAAATATCAGTGTTTTTATGTACTACATGTGATTCGATAATCAAGAGGTCAATAAAACTGCCATGGCAACACAGTTTCAAACTTCATTAATCTCAACGTGATGTTGATGTAATTACAGGCTGTTTTGATACGGTTTAACACAATTACCTGCGACTGGGGTTTGAACTTGTTTAAAAGCAGAGAACGTTCAATAAAAAGCCTATTGTGGAAAAAACAGATTGCGGCCCGTGAAAATCCCGGTTAGAATCTATCTTCAGTAACCCCTGTTTGTCGTAAGAGGCGACTAACGGGAGTGGTCAGGCTCGCTGACTGGGTTGACACGTGTCATCGTATCCCAATTGTGTTGGTCGATGCTCATGCTGTTGATCACTGGATTGTCTGGTCCAGACTAGATTATTTACAGACAGCCGCCATATAGCTGGAATATTGCTGAGTGCTGCGTAAACAACCACCCACTTAACCAAAACGTTGTATAAATATCATCGAAAAGTTAATTATTGATATTATGATTTCTGGACACTGGACTTTCATTCATCATTTGATAATGGGTGGGAACCGTTTGCTTAGGCAAAAGTGGTTTTTACATCCATGTGTTTGTAAGCTATAATTGAAGACGTTTGTGCACATTAACGAATAAAAACTTAAAACGAATAAAAACGCTGCATGCAAATAAAGCCTAGCCTGGTCAAGTTCAAAACAGTCAAGTTATGCGAAAAAGACATCCAGCGTCTTATATATCTGAGAACAAGACCCTGGATGATTCTGTAAGAAATAAAAGATGCATCAAACTGATATTGGTAGGTTTTCTTGTACAAATAGTGTGCAGGAAACATACATTTATGGAATGGACATTAGCCCGGTTACTGAACTAGGTTTCAATGCGATTTCCTTATTGCCAGTGTTATGAGAGTGTATTTTTTTGTAATTTGTAATATCACATTGATTAAGTGATAGTTATTATGGTCACAATGTTTAAGGTTTTTAGTGTGGCTTTTGGCTCGCATCCCGCATCATATATGTTAATGGCAATAGTATTTTTAGCGGTACACCTGTTGAGATAGCGCTTCAGAATTACCTGCCTTTGGTAGTCTTTTGTTTTGACTTCCGGCTTTCATCATGTCTGAGAGAATAATGATGGAGCCTAGCTTTCCTTGAATGCTTGGGCACTGTGTAAGAGCTATATTAAGGCTGGCTGTTGAGTTGTGCAATGGGATTTCACATGACTGGATTTATATACCTCTGTCTGCCATCCTAAAGCTGATCAACGTTTCAAGACCTACCGTGCTTATCTATTCAACTGCTGTCATTGTAAACAACCTTCCATTAGTACATCTGTTCTCATTGTAAATGTCAAGACTCTGGTGAGTTAATATTTTGTATTTGTGACCCAATATTTTAGATTTGTGACTCCTTTGCATTGTACTAGAAATTTGTATTGTCATTCATTGTAGTTTGCTCATTGTTTGTTCAACATATTATTCAATATGTTAGAATATTATTATTTCGTCTGTGTTCTATTTTGCTGGTTCAAATGGGACTCTTAAACCTTTTGTCACGGCAACTTCTTAACCGTAACACCAGTTTGTTATTAAAATAAACCCTGGATGTTGTTTGAAACACATTATACGCATCCCCATGACTGAATAATTGTTCTTGTGTTTTAGAAACATCTACAAAGTCAGTCAACAGCTATCTGAACTCTTCTGACCCGTGAAGGTCCGGGTCTATTAGAATAGCCCTTCAGCAACCCATGCTTGCTATAAAA
>VKKT01001349.1:60196-72819 GCA_008038995.1 Haliotis laevigata | reverse complement strand
TCTGATGAACTATTTAATCTATATCAAGAACATGTGTAAATGATTCACCATCGAATTGTTATGAAAGGGGATGTTCTCGAAAATATGAGCTTTTCCTGCCTCACCGGTAGCACCTGGTTTACAACGGACATCTCGATAACGACAGAACTTTTATTTGCAAATGTGTGCAAACAACTTTTTGTCTCATTGATCCGGGTTTGTTTATAAAATACGGCAGCCTGTCACACACTTGTTTCACAAGAAGTCGCGAAACATGTAAATCATCACAATCAAGCACTCAATGATTCAGATATTCACTAGGTACAGTTTGACACACAAGACATCCGTTTATGAGCTATCTGTTCATGTTCATCGTAGGTGGTATAAGAACCAATCCACACCGCCCTAATCCATTTGTCATTACCACGACGAGAAATATCGCGAATTAAATTACTCATAGATGCATTACGGCTCGTTTCCCTAAGCAGGCACAATTCATATTCATGGGAAACAATTTTCTCAGCTCGAGCCGCATGTCTCGGGTTCAGTAATGATATTGATGGGTTTGAACTTAGCGAAAAAGCCATTATGACATCGGTTCTCATGGCATGGTCCAATGACATGATACACGAATTCAATACAAATGGAAAAGAGATGTACATCTCTTTGATGTTCCGCGTGGAACATGCTTTGCCCTGCATGGTGTCAGTGTAAGTAGATAAGTAATCCAATTACATATAATCACATTGAGTCGCCAGGGGGATAATGACATGTTTATGCTATTTACATCTTGATTTATCCCACGAACTACCAGAACTGTTGGTGGTGGTCGTCAGCTCCAAATATTGTTTTGTAGCAACCCGTCTTTGTCAACAAAACGTGCAGCGATGAAAATAACAACCGCAACAACAACAATACTACTACCAAGGCCACTACAATCCCTGCCACTACCGACCCTGCCACTACCATCCCTGCCACAACCGACCCGTGAAGATCCSGGTTAGAATTGATCTTCAGTAACTCATGCTTGTCGTAAAAGGCAACTATGGGGATGGCCAGGCTCGATGACTTGGTGGACACATGTCATTGTATCCCAGCTCGTGCTGTTGATCACTGGATTATCTGGTCCAGACTCGATTATTTTCAGACAGCCGCCATATAGCTGGAATATTGCTGAGTGCGGCGTAAAACTAAAAACTCACTCATCCTGTCACTACCAATGCTATAAATAAGGAAATATTACCTGAAAGAAAGCATAAAATTGTTGTTTAGAAGACCTAGAATGTCAACGCTACGATGTCTTTTAAATGAAACTTCAGGGTTGTTTTTAAGCACATATGTTGTTAATCCGACTCCCTCTTCACAAATATAACCCCATGGTCCAAGGCTGTTGGGCCCACTGTCTTGTCATGCCTGTTCAGCATGTTTTCAATGTCCCCAAGACATGCGTTCAAAAGGAAGATTACCAGGTATTACATTCTCTGTTATTATCTATAGAATATGAAGCACAAAGACCCAATACGAGTTATTGCTTGTTAATAATTATATGATCACATTTGGTATCAAGCAGACCAAAGTCTAATGTCTCCCGCTGCGGAATAAACTGTGGAGCGTTCAGCTCTGTGTTGTCGGTGCCGTGGTACATACCTACGGCTCCAGCATGCTTTAGGCACGAACCTGGCTTATACCGCACTGAGTCTATTGAAACCCAAGTTGATCCTAATGACATTGCAAGCCGGTTTAGTTTTGACATTAATCAGATATATGGGGAAGGATTACGTATAGTGTTACATAGAATTCGTGTTTGTCAGTATAATGGACACGATTAATCATCATCAATCAGCGACGTCTTCTGCAGAAGGTTGATTGTGATTTGTAAAGCACTTTAATGGCGAGAACAACATCCGAAACACGTGTACGCGCGTTACAACTCGTTTTAGTTGGGGCGACTATAGTAGCTACCTACAGGATGATTGCTGTCAAAGCCAGCCGCTGGCTGTTCTGTTCCAGATTCCGTTGCCAACAGGCTGGTTGATGTCACTTTGTAACTGAATGACAATGTACATTTATTCTTATAAAGAATAACAGTCTACGTTTTAATCTTTCAAAAGAAGTTTCAGCTATTGACATGGATTTTTCTATCGTTGATTCCTGAGTGAGGCTATTCTATATATAGTACGTTTGAAGAAAAAAAACAGTTTCAATTTTAAGTTTGTCATTGTGTCGTATAAGCCAATACCTGCATGTGCGGGTTTTATACGCCTGAAATGATTCTGTTTGTTGATTTTATGTATACGCTTGTACATGTGATACATACATCAAAATGTATCAATCAATCAATATTTGTTACCTGTTAAACACATTGTAATTAAGAATACCATGTGTAATTACACTCTTATTGATTGTGTTGCAGATTGAAGTCAATGTTTACCTCGTTACATACGTGTAGTTGAGTGCAGTTTCGACCGTGTTGTGTGTCGCTTTCATGCTTGAAGCAATAAATAAACCCAGAAATCTATACCCAAAAGATGCCAGCATGAACCCAAGACACACAAACAAATGTTACGCAAATAACCGTTATATAATTAGCTTGGTGTCCGAATGAATTTAAACAAATTACTGCAAAGTAATTACAGTGATGGTACACAGTAGAGTGACGACACCAATTCCAGTACAATTACAATGGCAGTATATAATAAGATAGTAGTAGTAACAGAAATAACGTTAGTGCTAAAAAATCACTAGCAGCTACAGTGGTCAAGCTTCTAACACAGGCAAGTGTGAAAACCCTGGGTGAAAACATGATCTTCGCACAACCGCTGTTTTTGATGTGATAAAAGCTTGCCTTTAACCCTATATGCGTTCTTGAGGTTCCACACCACGCTGAATCATATACCATAAATGTTCAAGATTTCACTCTATTCCAGTTGCTACAAAGTATAGTCACATCCACACCGCAATTACAACCTTGTTAAACATAACAATCACGTCGTAAAACACCTGTATTGTAGGTAAAAGCGTTAGCCTATGCCGTATTGGTAGCAGCAGAATTGTAACAATGGCTTCATGATTCACTCCTTGTAATCATTATACCCCGGTTGTAAATGTTAAAAAACACATTCCTACATTGAACAGAATATTCTGCTGTTAAAAAATCTGCCCTTGTGGTTCAGTTTGAATGACAAGAATTTGAGTTGAATTTATATGAGTATTAAATATTCGGTTTTCATAAACACATCAGTTCGTAACAATATCTAGTTTGTTATGTCAGATCGAAAGAATGATCATATTGTTTTCATTTCGTAAATCTTCTTTTTTATCCAGATGAAACATACTCAAATTTCACGTCACGTATTTATAGGGAATCTTTGTCAGTTGGTATTTAAGCTGTCAGTGGGATTTCCCGAACTTTACTTGGATATCGCGAAGTTGCTGCGATTAATGGACACCTCTCTGAATATTGTAGCTCCAAATGGCAACATGAGGCAGCTATCTTTGTCCTCAGTTGCCAGAAACATCTGTCATGACGGATTGGAAAGAGAAAACAAAACCAACGTGTCAGTTCGTAATTACGACTAAATCCGTTTGCCAGTGGCAGTGTTAAGTACAGATTCTTCATGTGTCGTATCAACGCCCTCTGACCCAAATTGAACGTCTAATGTGTAGCCAAATAAGGGGTGTCACCGTAAGACCGTATGGCCGTTAATGAACGCGATTAACTTGGCTTGTCAACTTACTCGATTAGCATGGCTTAAATCATGGAACTAGTTCACAGATCGGTTCGTTGTCTTGTCATTAGCGCTTACATGTGTAATAGCAAGTCTCTCATCGCCTTAATCCCGTCTACGTTCTAACATACAGTCGTTGAAGGATAACCAGAGAATATATTCTACCCATCAAAAGACTTAGTAGTGTAAATGTAACCACTTACTCCAGTCAACTGTTCTAAACTAGATTTTGCATAATGCTCCATACTGTTTGTAGGCACTGTTTACACATGAAATGATGTATTGTAAAACAGATTCGTAACGCTGAAAAGATTATTGTCATGAGTTCAGCAAATAATAAAACTCAGTAAAAATTGGCGAATTCTTATCAAAACTGTACACCAAAACGCAGCTGTTGATATGCACGATATTTGCTTTTCAGCAAATTGATGTATGATCCTCGTGCAAGTCATCTGCATAAGGTTTGCAGTTGGTTCACCCAAGTTAGTGGAGAAATTCATATTCGATGTAACCATATATGCATACATAACATATAGTGAGTGCTTTAAGTGAGTCTAAACTTTTGATGGGTAGTATACATGTCCTCCGTTTAGTGTCAGTATTGGGACGCGTGATCAGGAATATGAAAAATTGAAAACTCAATGAAATTCCATGTTTGAGTGAGTGAGTTGGGTTTTATGTCGCTTTTAGCAATATTCCAACAATATCACGGCAGGAGACACCGGAAATGGGCTTCACACATTGCACCCATGTGAGGAATCGAAACCGGTCCATTGGCGTTACGATCGAACGCTTTAACCACTGGGCTACCCCACCGCCCATCCACGTTTGAAGGTGAGGAGCTTTGATTTCGCTTCGACTGAATACCTCACTCTGGACGTTTTGCCATGTATCAGTTTCTATAAATCTGGCCGTCTTTAGATAGGAGGAGAGGAAGCAGATTCAACGACTTCTACGATGTTTTTAACGTGCCCAGTGTGACCGGGATACTCAGGTGCAGTAGCCGACATTTCTGAGTCCTTCCAATAGGTTCCTGGATTAACAAACCAAGACATTCAACTTCTGGACATTCGCCATTCTGTAAAGGCGAGTAGTTCATTGATGTCGCCACTCTTAATATCTGTACGACTCAGTTTAGGGAATAAATTTCGTGTCTTAACTTGGGGATCGAAACGTTTACTTCGCTGTGCCCCAACTTTGGGAAGTTTTAACCTTTATTTTCATTTGCCATTTAACAGATACAGAGAAAAGAAAAGAAAACAGGAAAAAAATATGTCCATAATTTGTGACATTTACTATCAGTAGATTTGCAAGTAAAAAGATGAAACAAAAAGTCTCCATAGCCCAAGATTCGATTAAAAATCTAAATGTCAGCGCCATATTTGTATGAAACGTAGTAAGGAAGAGGGTTCAGTTACAAATCAATAATATTATACCACCAGCCTTTAGTATGTAATACATTTCGTACCAGACAGATGCGCGTCCAAATCTATGCACAATATTTAATTGTGTTTCTATTTTAATTCCACAGACAATTATCACACATCAAGAAACTGTAATCGTGTTCGATTGCGAAATATTTCAGAAAATGCATAAGGAATCAACCAGTCTCGTCAGATATGAACGAAGGGACACAGTAATCCCAACTGTCTTCGCCGAGTTGTGCTCCTCTGATGGCGGTATTTGCCTGTCACGGGTACAGGTTCCTGGTTCGTGGTCTGTCAGCACTGTCCTTGTACATGCACACATGGCAAACGTCAACCACCCACGTCAGACTGGACTTCTACAAAAGGTTTGATGAACGTGGTGGAGCTGAATCAAAGTTTCTCATTCACTCCATTGTTCAGTCTCTTGGAGTTGAAATAATACAGCATAAGGTGAAAACACACGGCATGTCTGACTGTCCGACAATAATTGCTGGTACACGTAGAAGACTCATGTGACCTTCAAGGACTTTGACCCACGATGAAGTACAGGTTATATAATCTCTGGCGTATGTTTTGGGACCACATACCACTGAATATCGGGGGTGAAGGGGCTGGGGGTGGGTGTGTGGGTGTGTGTGTGTGTGTGTGTGTGTGTTGGATACAGACCCATTCCTCAAAAAGTAATTATATACCTTTTCATTATGGTTTTCCGCCCATCAAAGACTGTTTGTTTGTTATAGGCCTCTCGTCACTGGACAGTGAACCATACCAATTGGTTGAGAAGGCCAACGGAAAGCAAAGCGTTGAACTACTCACTAGGTTATACTTTCCCTCGTGTGTCGAGATACCAATTACTACAGCAGCTTACTAGAGTTATAACGAACTGTCATGATCATCCCTGTCGACACGTTTTTAATAGGCATAATTATTACCTACAGATTAAATACATGCTGCAAAGTGTGTTTGGGTGATCCCGGCACAGCGAGGCTTTTCAGGCTCATCGTCATCGCAGGACTCTTGCCCCTCTTCACGCACTCCAGACAGCAAACGAGACTTCTACGAGAACGTGCTACCTAGTCGAACCCACCATAAACGTTTTGGAGAAGCCTCCCCAGCACTAGAGTCGTCAGTATTACCCAGGGCTGTGTTCCTGGCAGCACACCCGGTTACTCTGCGAATCAAGAAATTGGGAGGCACCACACCAAAGGCACCAAGAACAATGGGGAGTCGGGCAACTTGGAACTTGGGATGCAAGTGTAATATTCGGACGCAAGGTCCCAATGCGCATATCAGTGTAACCTAATATTATGTATAACATGCAAACCGCCGCCATATAGCTGGAATATTGTTGAGTGCGACGTAAAACTAAACTCACTCACTCACATTACATGCAAATATTCAAGTTTCAAATTTTAATTCCAGTAAATGATGCAAGGCAAAATACGCTCACATCTTCCCAGACACCTGGCGTCATCACTATTAGATCGTGCTTCATAAATAGAATGACAATATAAAATATAATTCCATATTCATAAGATTAAAATCACAGCCGATTGTGCGACTCCGAAAGTGTCAGAAAGGATGCTTATGATTTGTCAGAATCATACATTTGACATTTCAGGAAAGATTTTTTACGATTGAGGAAAGGGTTTTATTGCTTCCATTATATACACAGCCAAATATGAAATAAGAAAAAATGTCGTTATTACATTTAAACATTGCTATTGTCTTGGCATGCTGACAAGCCGTCTATGGAGTGGATAGTCTCTCCAGTGAGTGTCGAGGTCAGCCTGATCTGGGGTCAAGGACGCATCCATGAATCTTCATCCGCCTCTTTCTAAATGTTCGTGATTTACATCCGTATCGATGCCTGAAGCCTTGGACTGACCTGAGACACGTTATTTATCGTTCACAGTTTGCCATCCCTGTATAACCCCAATATTACTGGCAGCGTTCATTGTTCTGGCGCTATTGATTCTCTATTGCTGCGCCATCACGTGAATTACAGAAGTGAGGTTTGGTCTTCAATATAAAAGACCCACAATGAAATTCCGTTTTCTCGTTTATTCACGCCTTTGACAAATCTAATTCCTTGACTACCCCGGGAAAACTTGGAGGTAACCAGCTCAGACATGACTAGAGGAGTTATGCCGTAATGTCAACAGCTCTTTAAACCAGCGTCCACATACACGGAGGTTACCGTAAACTGTTCGTGGACCTGTTCGTGAAGTACTGCATGTCCACGCCGTGATATACAGGCATGTCACACAGCACGACCATGATGATGACACGCATGTGAAGGAAGAATCGACTTATTGCCTGCAACACTTTCTATGTTATGCGAAAAGCGTGAAAGGTGGAAGCTGCAGCTAGAGCAGATCCCATGTTCGTGTGCACCCAGAGCATCACTGAATTCCAGGTATCATACAGTGTCACCAATATACTGCCGTGTGTGCAAGGGGAATCAGTCTCTGCGTGGACGTTCAGAATTTAATGTAGCCTGGCAAGCATGTGCTGGTGATCAGTTCATACGCTTATTCTGCACACCCAGTAAAGTATGTACAGGCCGTGTAGGTATGTTATAACCATGTCCTAGGTATGGAATAAGTTTAAACATATTTTTGAAGAAATCCCGGTCGGTAACCAAGAAAAACATGCTTATGTAAATACCTGTCTAGAGTGGTATGTTTAGATGGCAATATAGTAAGGTGTGATCATGATGCGCATGTGGAGATACATCAGTAAATCTTACCACTCTATAAGTATCGTATTGATCTGCAGGATACATATCTTTCCGTTTTTTGACGATAACCTGAAAATTATAGTTAGTTACGTCAAACTTTAATCAGTACATGTTCGAATACGTATCAAATTCATATGTAGCGGAAGAAAAGTGTTCGTGACGTAAGTCGATAAAAACGTTCTTTAGAAACGTTCAAAAATATTTGTTTAAGATTGGCGAACTTAAAGGAAATTAATATACATGCTGACGGAAACACGCACACACCCTTTGGAATACGTGATTTATGTTCCTAGTTCCTGATATTGATGTCACACCATTGCTCCTTTACATTAAAGATCATTGGTTCTTCGCCTTACTACACATACAATAACGGTAAAAAACACTCTTGATACATGATACTCTTGAAATGATTGATGGTAATCATGATAACGCTGACATTTTGCAATGAAAAGTAAAATAAATCGAAATTGCCGCATATGAAACAATTAAAAAAGTATGTCCTTGGCAAAAGATCGTAATGACCAGATGTGCTTTCTCACATGTAATTCCATTTCCCGACATTTCCAAAACGGCGTACTTTTATACATGTAGATAAAATATCCCGTTTCTTTCACAAACACTTGAAACAACAACACCTTACCATCATCTAACACATTTTATTCCAAATGTAGTCCCCATCGAGAACTCACAAGAGAACTACGATATCAACAGGGCTAACAAAAACTCAAAGTCCACATTAAGGAGCAATAGGAGAAAAGGCTACGGCACCAGAGGCGAACTGCATACTAATCGATAACGAAAATATGCTATCTATCATCTCCGTGATTTATGTACTAAGATGGCAGAATATTGTTTAGGCCTGTCGATAAAAGTAGATTGCAAACACACTACTCGCATATTGACCCGATAGTAGCGCAGCGATCAAACCTCGCCTTCATCAAATCTAAATCACATTTATTATGAGCGTTGTAATCCTATAACGAGGAACAAGCGTACCCTTGAGTATACCGAACTAATCCTATTATACCTATACCAAACACCAGGCATGCGAAAACTCCAATAGTATGCACAACCGTGGCCTGTTTAGAGCACTAGCTCCTTCCTTTTTCGATCAGCTCCTGTAGAATTGCTCAGGCAATATTTCAATTAGGAAAGGCATTAGGAGCAGTATTGCTAGATGAAAGTCTGAAAGACACGATTCCATATCATTCACACCTCAACCCTGTCAATGCTTTCGACAAAAGGTTATTGGGAGGTATTGACATGAATACCTTTAACACTGCCTTAAGTGAACTTAATGTTCCCTGATCCTCTTTACGTGATCTGATAATACGTGCACGACGGAAATAACCTACGTCACAAAAATGCCACAAGTTACATCTATCAATGATGTACGAGGGACAAGGGACCCTTCATCATGGGTTTGCTGTTGTCAGTGTAATGTTACCCCAGATAGCCTGGAATCTAAGACCATGATGATTTCTCAGGAATGCCTGCCGTTTTTATGTGAATCTTATTGTGTTATCTACATCACCTGATGAAGCCGCCGCCAACAGAGATGTTGCCGATGCGACCGTTGAATATTTTACTCACTCACTCTTTCGTCCGTAATGTCTCTGTAATATTTTCAGATGATAAAAAAACGAGTAATACGATTGTTGACTCATCATTGACATATATCATTATATAACGTCAGTGTCGGATGATAACCGGTTACAAATATCCATCGAAACAAATTCCCTTTGTCAAAGTTTCGGTGAAAAATATAAAAGCTGGTGATTAAAACTCAGGACAAGGTGTTCGAGAAAAGGGTACATATGTCCTTCTTACCTAGTTTAGTTTCATATTAAGTGTGTGACGATAAACAATACACATGCTTGAAAGAATATCATCAGAACATTCAAACGGTATTATTTGCATAACATATCTATAATTGTATTTCTATAGTTGTATTTTACAATGAAATGAAAAGGAAATAATGCAACTTCAAAACAGAGTGTTGAAACCATGCCATCAATGTTATAATATCCGTTCAGCACAATCTTTGCTCCACACCAACGTCATGATTGCTATCGATGATTGTTGAACATTGGATATATCTCTGGGTGTCTGGAAAGTTTAAGAAGGTGCATCGCATGCCTAATATTCTGCAAAAAATGAAAGCTTTCTGATCGATTGATTCATTGATTGTGTGTATTTCAAGCCGACCGAGTGTCATGGGATGTAAGCAACATTCAACCTTGGAAACCCTTGTAAAAAGTCATCTTGTAATTTCGGTAGATCGATAGAAAGAGAGCTATGTACATGTACATCAAGTTTGAACCAGACAAAAAATGTGAACTAGATATGACCGAAATTTCAGACACAAATAACGTCTCATAGATGAGATTTCCCTTACTGAGTACACAACAGGGCTTCTTGTTGAGGGTATCTGGACAAAGGTCTTCTGTAGATGTGAAATTAAAAATAACCGCCTACAATTAGATCAAGTTACCTATTAATAGCATTGACATAAACAATACAACATAACGTCTTCCGCAATCTCTCTTCCAGTTGGACGCCTCAGAGCAACGTCACCGATGACGGCAAAAGGGCGACGTCTGACCCATGTCTGAGCGCCTGGTCGAGTATCTTTACCAGGAGCAAGTTAGGAACTGAATACATCATCGTGATTGCCACTTTGGTGGGGTAAGCCCTCGTCCTGTCGTGTTTCGCTCCTACATCAGTGCTGATGTGTTAACAATGAACTATTGACCTCCGACGCTGATTCAATGGCTAACAGACCGTTTAGTCTACGTTCTCGTCGCCCTTGCATGGCTTACAGTGGCGAGAGAGGGTGAATTGTAGGGTCATATCATGTGATTTACAGATCTAGCGGGATAGGTATACAAGCGATAGACAGAAATCAATATATAGCTCGTGCCATACAGTCTCATATGCTGGCCCTGTGATATGCTTATGAGAATACGTCTATGGATTATCAATGCTTCATCAAGTAAATGAAGCAAATTAAATACAAAATAGCAACTATTGATACGTACGAAGAAGCGGTGTGTCATTAACACATTTGCAAAATTGGTCTGACTGTTTGACAGGCTTCCAACACATCCACATTCGCTGTATAGGTAATGCCGGTCTGTACGCCCGTACGTCTGTTTGTCCAAACACCCAGCCAGTTCTCACCTTTTGTGTCTCCCCAGGCCTGTTTTCATTAGTACAACTACGCCTATTTTGGCACGGCCTTAGACAAAACACATTGACATTTCCGTTGTGCTCTGACATATTGTTTACTCGTCACTAACCTCTGTTTGCAATTCTACGTTTAATCATTAGTCTATATAAGTATCACAGTTATAATATACTTGATATGTGTTTGATGTTCTGCCTTATCTTTTGACATTTGTGGCTGGTATGCTGATGTGTGGGAGTTGTGTCTAGGTCAAATGTTCTGTCTGTACGTCACCATCTTTGTCTGTACGTCACTATGTCTGCAGTTGCCAGAAGTATGCTTTAAAATCATCTGAGAGTTTAGCTTTCTGGAACTGTCGAACTTTTATAGATGCAATAACTGACTGGCGTTTATGAATTTTGCAGCTGGCGTTTATGAATACTTGAAATTTACGTTTATGAATAACTGATTCTGAAGTTTATGGATACTCAAATCAGACGTTTTCGAACAGAATCAATAGTGTATCCCTTGTTTTGCCCCAAAGACTTGTGTTCATCTTGTCAAACATGGTACACAGAGGAACCATCATTCATTACAACCAATCAGCGTGGGACGTCACCAAGTCTTCTTTCACTGTCGTAACACCGTCATGATAAATATAGAGAGAGCAAGTATGACAAAACTCCGCAATAGCCTCCAGTGATTCAATTAATCAATAGGCCAACCACACACTAAATCCCTTCCTTCAGGAAAACAGCTATGATAATAATATCGTGGCAGTTCAATTACTATCGCGTCAGTCAAATGTCACATGTAAGTTCACATGAAATATATCAAACCAACCTGTAGCTAGAGTACTATAACGAGTCATTGCCAGAAAATAACCAGTCTCGTTTATCCTGCGAAAAGATTTCATTGGGTGTGAAAGGACAAATAGAGGTGACATTGTATGAATGGATCATTGGAAATCAGTGACGACACAAGGTGTTCGCAATATAACATATATGTGACATAGTGTTGTTGTACCATGAGAACAGCTTATGGTTCTTTGAAAATGTTTGAATGTTTGGAAATTACAGTTAATTTGAACGTTCAGGACAGATCACGATAATTGTGTTTTTCTTAGACATTGTAAACATATGTAAACATTTGTTATGACATTTTGTCTCCGTTTACGCGTCAGCTCTAAAGAATACCCACTATTGACCATCAGAAACACTTAAGAAATTATATGAACGTACCACTAAAATTAGTAAAATTATTTTATTAAAAAGACAAAAGAAGGGTTGTATGCGATGTCTCCATGCCACTCATTCTTCCTCTTATCGGTGTACACGTATCACTGAATAATTAGTTCTGCTCGTGCATACCTCGTATAGTTTGGCATGAAATGCATGTGGACCCGTTTTTTTTGTAAATATCTCTTCATCCAATGACCCAATCGATCTCAAACTGTGCAAGTGGATGTTTTGTCACATTGTAAATCACCGATTTTATGTATTTGTATGAAAGAATCTGTCTATGTAACTTTCAACAAAATAAACAGCAGAACGCAAACTGCTTGCAGAGTGAGGGAG
>VKKT01001349.1:36848-49747 GCA_008038995.1 Haliotis laevigata | reverse complement strand
TCATTACGGGGGGCGGCTCACCATCACTCTACCACCCGATGTCACCACCACGGGGCGGCTCATCCATCACTCTACCACCCGGTGTCATCATTACGGGGCGGCTCATCCATCACTCTACCACCAGGTGTCATCATTACGGGGCGGTTCACCCATCACTCTACCACCCGGTGTCATCATTACGGGGCGGCTCATCCATCACTCTACCACCAGGTGTCATCATGCAGGATTACAGTTATTATAACCTTCGAATTTAGCGTAAGAGTGGTTGGAAGTATATTTTATGAAACAAGTGTAAATGTATCTACCCGATATAACATCAGTATCATTAAATTCAGGGGATTGGGGTGACGGGTCAATGTCAGGCTACCATCAAGCCCCGATTGATTATAAGGTAGTTTTTAACCATGATTTCAAAGTTTCAATGTTCATGGATATTTTGTAGATTGGACGCATGCTAGTTCGTATTCCTAGATTGAAAAAAGACTTTCCCAGTTACAAGTATACTGGTAGACTCAAAGAGTGGATTTGTGCGAACATTCAGGATTCATCATAACACATAGTGAATGTAATCTCGCAAGCATGGATACACTTTCAGTCATCGTCACTTTATGCCGTTGCATTGTCCCAATGCGTCCATACATGAATGAGCAACACCTGGCCCTCGCTCCCATACATGGTATATGTAAATGTGATCGTGTTTTTCTGTGACATTGCCGAGTTCATATCGAGCCACATATTAAACATATATTGAAATACCATCATCAACTCGCGATAACATGAGCACCTATCTCCCGGCCCCTCACTGATCTCTCCCTGGTTAATCGTGCTGGTCCCGTCTCCTGTTTCCTTTGATATAACCTAACCTTTACACACCAATATGGCTCTGACCTAGGGGCAATGACTTTATGTTAACACATTAACAGTGATACTGGACCTGCTTTGTGTATTAACACAACCAGTACTCCTTGATGACCGCTGTGTATTATGGCGATAACAGATCTATCTCCCCAGGTATGCCTGTGAATTGAGAATGTATTAACATCATTCCGACGGGATATAATCTATGTAGTCATGTTGAACACACGTAGCAGCTGGTTTTATGATAACTGTTGTTCCGGAGTCCTTCATATTCCTTAAATACGTACGAACCAATTAAAAAACACACACCTGAGACCCATTCCTCAAAGGAATATTATAGGTCTTCCCAAGAAGAGATTACCGCTACTTGAACGTAGGTATTTCAATGTCGGACATTCCGCATAGCTAGATGTATATGAGCCAAATTACGGCCGCCGCCGTGGTCCAGTGGAAATAATGTGTCTGCTGCGTCTATTGGACATGTGTCTGTCGGTGGTACAATCCGCACGGGTCATATCGAAAGACATGAAAAATGGCAATTATTGTTACTCTGCCTTGGCATAACTGGGCGCCATGGGACTCACATGGCGTAATTAATAATCATCCCCGAAAAAGTATTGTTAATCTTATTGTGACGCTTGATGAGGATTACGATCAATATAACCAGCTGAGGATGGATCGTGACATCCCTATTGACTTAACATACGAGGCACTCATATCCATGAACTTGAACAAATATTGTATTTCGACATATCCCATGTTTAAGACTATGTGGAGAAATGTCATGTCTATTTATGTTGACGTTTACTGATAAATGATGTCGACGAATTCACTCCCGCTGTCGACAAGGAGACAGCATTATGTCGAGTTGCGTTGAAGACTGTGATCACTGGATACATGATCAGTTTCGTCTGCAGACCGTTTATTATTTTCATCTGAATCCCAGCATGTGAGAGAGACATCCTCATGGCTGTTTGTAGATAAGCAGTTCCCAGCCCTTGATTCGTTTAAAAAGCATGGATCATTAACTTCAGACCTGCGAACAAGTTCACCACTATATACTTTGGTCATGTTCCTTCCACACGCCTAGTTATTGACAGTTAATGTATGAACATAGAATGCTTCATCGCAACAACATGTAGATGAAACGTCAAGCCTCCTAACCCAGCTCACCATGAAGCTAGTGTATTCGTGGGTACCTATTCACTGGATACCAAGCCTTATTGATGCACGTGTGCTGATTTCAATACCATGTCGATAAATCTTTCGCAACATGTATCGTTCTTTCCGCCAAAATTAATACACGGTCTCATATCTCAACCTAATGAGACGTTTACAGTCAGCAAGACCTTCGATCTCAGTAATAGGTTTTCATTGTACGTGTGTATAGTATATATGCAAGACGCAAAAACTACCACGATCGATAACTGTACGTGGTTATCTGAGGGTTCGGTGTTTATACTGGCATCGTTTTCTTTAATCTATACGAGATCGTATTGCGCACTCGATCTGAATACATAATTCATTGAATACAAACATGTAAATTTAACAAAATCATTAGAAACAATAATCTAAGGATTACCGTTATAGTAAGATCGGGAGAAATCCACCCTGGCTTTTTGTTTATCACAGACCGAAAACGTACAAACATACAATTTTAACATATCCATTAGAGACAATAAGCTAAGGATTGCATTTATAGTAAGGTCGAAATATATTCATTCAGGCTCTTTCTTTATAACCAACAAAAAAGTCAATAATGTTTGCTTGGTAACTGGATATAAGTGAGGGGTTCGGGTCAATACAGCTGATATAGATAACAGTGGAAAGGTCGGAAATATGAGAGTGGTTTATCCGGGGAGGTAGGTTGTAGGGCTGGGAATGTTGTTGCATATTGGGTAAATGGGTGTAGAGGAAGGATAGGTGATGTACAGAGATATCTGGTTCACATATCCTTTACATATCCCAGTTGCAAGGGAATCGATCCCGATACCTTGATAGGACAAGCTAAAGCTTGGACCACTGGACTTCCCATCGTCCAGTGTACCATTAGCTCATACACGGTTCAAACATAACACCTATGACAACCTCCGAAATACAACCGCTGTGATAAAACCTAGCACCTTCATTACCCCCTGACAATACAGTGGTGAAACGTTCTCCTACAGCAGGTTATAACCATTCTTTGCTTGAAGTGAACGGTTCTTCTAAAAGACACCCACTTATCTGTCATCCAAAACACCCAGTTATATAACAAACGTGATCACAATGCTAAATTTTAGCACCCACTAATCTGTCATCGAAAACACGTAACATTGATGCTATGTTTCAGCTAACGGTTCTTCTTCAAGACACCGATTGGTCAGTCATCTAAAACCCGTTATAATGATGCTATGTTCTAGATAACGTTTCTGAAAGACACCTGCTATCTGTCATCTAAAACACGATATAATTATGCTACGTTTAGAAAACGGTTCTTCAAGAGACCGACTTATCTGTCATCTAAACCATCTGATCACAACGCTATGTTTTAGTCAGCGGATCAAGGTAAAGACACCCACTCATCTGCAGGCCGTACCATGACACGCACACGTCAATATATTTTATTAGGGGTCTTAAGGTTATGGCGTTATTGACGTGAGCGCAGCGTTACAAGCCTTTCTTCTGTCATTAGTATCACAGTGAGCAATATTCATAAAAATATCGATAATTTTGAACTGAGAACAAGAACTCCCATTATAGTGTCACATCTTTACAATGTGTCGCCCGAGTCGTGATACGGCTACAAAGGTATTACTTGATTCCGGCTGTATGCATGTCGAGGCTAGGGACAGGCATTACGCTTGGCTTAAGCTAAATCAATTAAACCTGTTTCACACTCATGTGAGTTTAGGTTTGTGTAGGTTATAAATACTACAAACTACGATAATATATGTAGCACTCATAAAATTTGAAAATGGTAAGTAATTACCTTGTAGTTTACGCTCTAGATATTTTAATGGTTGACCCACTGACAGACTTAGACAAACTTGCCGACTGTGCATAATTGCCCATGTATAATGACACGTTGTAGGTATTCAAAAATACCGTAATGAAAGTTTGAATGCCAATGTTCTCATCAGGCTACAGTTATATACGCCTGACCTTTCCAAAACTAATAGAATGTCACAGTTCATCGTACTCAAATTTATATCTATATGGCTATTGGTGCTAATACCTCTTCTAAAGGCTGGACAAGCTGTGCTGTAGGGACTGAGTGCAAATATATCATAGGATAATGTGTCTGACGTCTGTCTTATAATATACGAGTGTTCATAATGAAACAATAGCTATAATTTTATACTGTCGTAAAATAACGATGACACCATAGGAAGAATAACTGCCGAAAGTTCACACTCATTAGAACGCAAAGGCAACAGTTACCTACATGAAAACAAATAATGTCAACGCCAGAAAATAATAAATCTCGATTATGTTTCTATTTAGATCATTTGGACGTAAAGCAAAATAGCGGTGAATAATATTTGAACTGATCGTTAATAACCAGTGATGACATCAAGTAACAAAGGAGTATACAGCTCTACCGATAATACTGCCACTCAAAGGAATATGAAAGTATTATCAACGTGGAAGGCATCTAAACAATGAACCTATACACATATAAAACAGCTCCTATAACTATGGGTTACTATTAATGGTGAAACAACTATTGCGATAGCGATATTATTGCAATAGTTTGTTCTCCTTGAATTGTCTCAGTTGAAGCCATTTCCCAAATGAATGAACAAGCTGAAGTAGTTTCAGTCTCTTTTAATAACTGACAAGAACCTTGAAAACCAAACCAAGTCCATTTAAGATATAACGGGCGGATAACTCTAAATCAAAGTGAACGAATCTGGTACTTCCTGAAGTTTGCGTTGCGCATTTATCAACGGAAGTCAATTACTAAACTCTCGATAGTCACACATACTATCGATGCATCGATAGTTGTTCGTTTCTACCATCGATTAATTACTATCTGAGACTCAACAGTTGCAATCCATCGATAGTTCGATACATCGTTACAGCCCTACCTACAATACACATTCGTCATTCCCCGTACATCCTGAACACCTGGACAAATATTAGAGTAGGGTCAGACACCATATTGATGGTATACCCTACACGTGTACTGATATACCTCTACTCGTCATCTGGTGCTGTACTGCTTGTACAGTGACACAATACTTATAATACGCAAACGTTCAGACAACGCTAACCGTGCAGTCCGCGGGAACTATCCGTCTCCTTCCTACAAGGCACAGCCAGTGCCCTGTTAATGATGGTTACCATTATACACAAGAACGCAAATATATGTTCTTATTGTTTTCCAAAGCCTTTTGTACAAAACGCAAATGACCCGAATTCCCATACATAAAGAGATCATATAATGTTTGACTGAAGGAACGTACCACATGCTGTTCGAATTTAACGGTCCCGGGAAAGTTTGATAAATGTTGTGATCATTGAGCAATGGATACCTCGAAGTTAAACTGAATTTTCAAAGTGTAACCACAATGTGAGCTTCCTTGTCGCTTGACACTGTAAAATGCGAAAGGTACATTTTAACTGAAATCCTTTAATGTCAATCTTCCTCTAATATGGTATATAATATGATACCGGGTGTCCAATGTGAATACGCCGGTGAGCAATATCATTCGTTGTATGTTGCTTTCCGTTTTCACATTATGATATCTCTTTTGGAGTGTTTCTGGTTCTCGTTTGGGTTTTTCCAAGCGAGCCCAGCAATACTCAAGTCAAAAAACGACGAAAGTCTGTATATAAACGAGCCACATGCATCACAAAACGGTGATTGATATCATGAAGAAAGCATCCTGCCGGGGACGATTACATCCAATCAGCCAAGTCACCCATCTTGACCACTGGCCACAGTACAGTAACGTTACAACACATTGGACAGGATGTATTAGTTTAACAGTACTGGTTTGTATTCAAACATGTTTCGTTTGATGTTGTATACATGTGTAGTCAGCTGAAACTTATCACATACACTATTGACATCCCCGGTCATTTCCATTGATAACATGGACTCGAATATATCTTTTCCCAACGACTTTCGTTATTAAGTCAGAGACCTCCGCGTATGTTGATGCATTCAATTGGCTGCTAATACCTTGTTGACGTCCCATCCAGAAACTGACGACCACCAAGACTTATCTTCACAAAAGCCCTGTGCGATTCATTACTAACAGTGACAATCGCTATTCGTTTTAGATAGCCGAGGATTAACGTATGACCTAGAATTACCCTGCAATTCAGCTTTTCTCTACATGGGTTTGACTGTCGCGGATCGTGTAGACATTTCCCCCTCAGGGATCGTTCTCAGTTGATTATCGATCGACTACCAAACCTCGAACCACAAAGCAACAGTCTGGTGTATAAATGACCATTTGAGGAATGACTTAACTTACATTCTCGATGAAAATGTTTTGAAAGCCCTGATCAAAAATAGCTTTATGTTCATAGAAGTTTAAAATATTGTCCACAAAGAAAAATTAAATGTTCTGCAAGTTGAAATGATCTCCACAGAGAGACTGTAAGGTAAACTTCCACTTCAACAAGGCAGTACCGGAGGCTCTCTTTTCATTAATGTGAGCAAACAGGAAATATTCAGTCAATACCACATGGAAGAAGGCATGTGCTTGGAAGATGAGAAGTCATATTGCTTGATGCCATAAACAGGCTTTCATGTCTATTAGTACACGTAGGAAGTTGATGATTGTGCCGGTAGTGACTCCGGCAACAGTAACAGCTACATACACGCCGACGTGTTCCCTATTGATGAGCCGTGCTGTGATATCGTGAAATATTGTAACGCGCAGGTTAATAGAAAACAAGTAATATAAACCGGCATTAAACACCTGGGATTAATTCGATTGATCGCCACTGTGTCAAAAGGTTCGCACGTGCTCTCTTCAATTATGTAGAATCTTGTTACTATTTGCCAAAGTGTAACAATTGAAAACACGTATCATCGAATACATTATTCATAAAACATGCCACCTTCGCGTGCTATGTCAACAAGTGATCATATTCACCGCCCAAACAGAGCCGTGGCAATTTGGGGATTATTCCTTTAGAAGGATAGCAATGGTTGATTTCGCGAGGACCACCATCGACAGAAACGGCGGCAGGCGTGTGACTCGTCATTAATGAAATGCAGACGTGGAGTACGTCTGTACATGCATTTGGTGCAGGTGGACTGATTATGTCAACAATATAGTGGCATATTCGAAGCACATTCAATTCAACTGGTGGCATGGCTTAATTACAGACCTGAAGGGAGATGTTGTCATCAATAGTGGGATCAAAAAGGTGCGTTTTTTCACGACCATCATGATGGCAGGTTATCACCGACCCACAGGGTATATTATTTCTTTACATATAATAAAACCAGGTGGTCAAGACCGAATACCTAAATCTGACACGTGTTGTTAATAAAAGGGGGTAACACATAGCACTGGCCTGTGTTGTGGCTGCCTTTGATGATAAAGGATATTGTTTTCTAGACGCTTCAAGATGGCTTTACATATGAACAGGACAGATGTGTTATGAATACGTTGCCAGTGACGTCGTATATACCCCGCTATACGACCATCCTACAGCTGTACTAATATTACTGCTGTATCAGTTATATATGCTATTTATAGCTTAGTGCAAAACTGTTGTAGAGAGTTTAATATGAGAATGTCAGGGATATCAATGCTGTGTAGTGAGTCTTGCTAATGACCATTTACTGCACAATGGCGCTTTGAAATAGTTGCTGGCTAAAGGCTTGTATCCTTACGCTAATTTTAAACTCCTTTCAAACTCGAGAGTCCTTTGGACGTATTTAAACTGTCGAGTTGTGTTGACATCTTGTAATCGTATTTGATAGAAACATTTCAAACGTTAAAGCTCTGTACGATGTTTATAACACAAGCATTATCCGTATCATACGTTTCACTGTCCTTTCTTTCATTTCCCTCACTCACTCATTCACTCCTCTTCAACTTTATCGACGATTTCGTTTTTATCACTAACGTTTGCGTCTAAAGTACGTGTGAGTATGGGAAGCATTCAAACTCAATTACAGCAGTGTAACAGTATCGACTAGTTTGTCAATAGCTGTCACGCCGCCTTTAGTTGCATGAGAAATTGTGTAACAGGCAAGGTACTGTTTTTCACTCTCAGTTATAAAACTATTGAATAAAGGCAAAATGTGTTACGCTATCGATAGAAACGCACGAGTACCATACCTTTGAATGGACGAGCCACACGATGGATGAAAAGCAAAGAATTTTAATATCACAGGTCTGTTTGTGGCAAAATTTAACACGCACCGTATGATAGATTCCCATGGGAAAGTACACAGTTCAGCCTCGTCCAAGGATGTCCATGTCAAGAGATCCGACCCGCGGAGCTTGTAGACATTCGAATGTCGGCTCCGGAATTTTTCTTCATGTCCGTGTATGCAGTGTTAAGAGCTTGGGTGGTTGGGTCGGAGCCATCACAAGGGATCATGCTTTCGATTCTTAGCAGTTTCTTAAAAGCAGTACGGAAGTCCCTGTTGAAGTAAGCATATAATATAGGATTGAGGCAGGAGTTGAAGTAACCAATCCAGAAGAGCATTGACCCAATCACTGGAGGATACGGGCAACTCTCATCACACATTGTCGTTATAACATACCACGAAAAGAAGGGGAGAAAACAGAGAATAAAGGCCCCCATTATCACCCCGAGGGTCTTTGCCGCTTTATGTTCTCTTTTCATTCTTTTTCTTTCCAGACGGGGTACACCGTCCGCTCCCCCTCGGAGGGTGCCGTTACTATGACAATCCCGTGCATCACTGTACTGCATGTACATTGCAGTTGATTGAATGAACTTTTCCTGTTTTCTCGCCTCCATGTAGATTTTGGCGTAGACGAACACCATAATAAAACAAGGGATCCAGAAGGAGACACAGGATGAAACTCCGGCGTATACCTTGTTCACAATGAAGGTACATGTCTCATGATCATGCTCCAACTTCTCGTAGTTCTCAACAGTTGTGTAAAGTTGTGAATGAACTGGTATACAGGAGATCAGGATTGATGCAACCCACGTTATAGTCAACATAGCCGCAACGCGATGTCTAGTCATTTTATTCTCGTACTGAAGTGGATGGATGATGGCAATGTAACGGTCCATGCTAATGCAGCACAGATGTAGGATTGACGCTGTGCTGAAGAGCACGTCATTGCCGTTGAAGATGTCGCACATTGTCCGTCCCAGAACCCACTTACCACTGAGTTCCATACTAGCGCTGAATGGCATAACGAGGATCGCCACAAGCAGATCTGCGAAGGCTAATGACACGATGAAATAGTTAGTAATTGCTCGTAATCTTTCAAACTTGATGACGCTCGAAATCACCAAAACGTTTCCAAAGACGGCACCAACCATTATCGCAACCATGATGATGCACTTGATCACAAGTACCAGTGTCTCCAGAGAATCATTCCCTTCATCCACCTGTCCTGGTGGAGCTGACCACGTGCTGGACACGTTGGTCAAGTTTTCCCCCGTCAAAGCGGACATCGTCAATGCACGTTGCCCAGTCTCTGCAGGGCGTGTTGTCAGTGCCCTCTTGTATGCTGCGTCCGTGGGATGTACAGTCCTCCCTCCCCGGCCCTTGTCCGATCCTATGGTCACTATACTACCCCTTCCAGCAAGGGGGTACATTAGCCACTCGGTCAGGCAATCACAGCTCTGTTCTTAATAACCAATCCGACAAACTTCGTAATATTCCAATTGCACATCACTCTCGGCTTTGTTCGGATAAGCCAGTTAACGCACTCCCGTCGAAACTTGAGCCGCTAATAAAATATAGCCTCTCCGGGAATCTCTTCGTATGATAGCAAACATTATCCACTGGCATAACGGTCACAGGAACTTATAAGTGCACAATTTGTCGATGACACCCAAGGCAGATGGGGCAACCCCCACAGCGTGCCGGACAGATCTAAACAAGCAATATTAATAATGGGAATCCCAAAATAAGCACTCCTTCACTAACAGCGGAAAAGTCTCTTTCCAATTGAACTTGTTTCCCAGGACTGGAACATCAGTATTACAGTGTGCCGGATTTGTAGCTCAGCGTGCGAGCTGGCCTCACTGATCCAAACCACTCTACCACTTGGGGTAGCTGGCACGTTCCACGCTAGCCTGCCTATTGATTGAGAGAGGGAGGCGCGGATGCGGCTGCCCCAACCGACGCTTCTCCGATCACTGAGAGGACACGCACGCCGCTTCCCTCCACTAGGCCTCAGACCGCCTCGCTTGCCTCACACTGACGGAGAGTCACTGACGACTCAACCCACCTACCCGTGCTCGGGCTTCAGAGGGCGCGGTTTAGCTGGCTAGTGACTATGAACTCATTAACTGCCATCTGAGGCTGTAGTAAAGCGGTGTTAGCCAAATCCGCGGGATGCATTTCCAATAGTGATAGGTTAACCGATCTACACAAAACTCGCTAATTACCGTGCATCCATTAGCGGCACTGTACACATCAATGTGCAATTAATATGTGATTGCTATCGCCTTGTTTTGGGGCTTAGTTTCTGATTGCTTTCTTATGAAAGTTGATTATTGATATTGACGGCGGGGATCAATGCCATTAAAGCGTTGGTCTCGCCAAGTTGGAGGTAGAGCGCATTCGAATATTGAACTGGGGAGACTATAGTTATTGTTGCGTGTGGCAGAGCCATAGCTTAAGGTTCCTAAGTCGATGGTAATGTTACGACAGGTTAACAATTGTCTCATTTCTTAAATGAAATATCAAATCGCCGTTAACTTGGTGTATGTTTTATCTTTTCTCTGCCTTGCTTGACGAGCATTTCACATTACTTGGATACATATTTTGCTGTGGTATATTCGCTTCTTAGAATCGTCTAAATTTTAAATTATATTCATCAACTGTTTATTGGCTGAATGGATGCGTATTGTTAACCTGTCGTAGTACGTTTTAACTTCATATAGACTGCCCGTACCAAAATCCTCGAGAGGAGGTTCGAATCCAGTACTCAGTATATTCACCTGCCTTACTCAGCACCATTTACCTGGCCTTGGTTCTGACCCATGTGATAACGTATACCACTTTCTGTATTGAACGTTGTCCTTCCTCATGGGGCTGGGACACAGCGATATACAGAAACAGAGTGGAAACTCTTCGCGATCTCACATTCACTATGTTTCAGATTCTAACACTATTGGTGGTGGCTGATGAAGTACCACGAATGACTGAATGAATGAAAGAATGACTGAATGAATGAAAGAATGACTGACTGACTGACTGAATGACTGAATGACTGACTGAATGAATGAATGAATGAATGAATTAATGACTGACTGACTGAATGACTGAATGACTGACTGACTGAATGACTGACTGACTGAATGAATGAATGAATGAATTAATGACTGACTGACTGAATGACTGAATGACTGACTGACCGACTGACTGAATTAATGACTGACTGACTGACTGACTGACTGAATGAATGAATGAATGAATGAATGGCTGGCTGGCTGGCTGGCTGGCTGACTGACTGACTGACTGACTGATTTACTGACTGGCTGACTGACTGACTGACTGACTGACTGTACTTATGTCTGTTATGCGTTGTATATATTTAGTACTGATACACATGTAACGAGGGAAATAGTAATGGTGCTTCAGGTCCCGTAAATTGGGCTGTTCCGAATGACTGCCAAATTCTAAAGCGGAGGCGAGGTTATTTAATGTGTATGATACTACCCCTAGCTGTGGCCCACGGGGTTCTCATTTTATGAAAATATCTGTCATTGAATACCACGGAGGATGAAATGTCCATACAATAAACACGAATATGGCAAGTTGACAATCCAAATGACATTTGCAAATAACTGACCCATGCGTCCAGTTCAAATTGAATGAGAAATAAATGTATCTGTACGTGCCCCACCCACCCAAGGCCATTGCAAAACACCTTATAATGTGAACAGTGTAATCAGCTGAGAGACTGGCGTAGAAATGTACACATTCAGAGTATACAAAGACATGATATTAACACGACATGTGCTGTACAACCACCACGGTGTCACTCCCGGCTCTAGCCCACAGCCTGACGATTATTGAGAATTGTTGAAGTGTGGACGTGTGATATTGTGTTATATGAGCTATAGGTTGAATAGCGAATTAATAACAAGAATGAATAGATATTTGGTGTGGGGAAGTATATGTATTACACATTTATCAGATTGTTGAAATAAATGTATATTTCCTTGGCACAAATGATACTGACGCCTGCATGATGAAGGGCAGGATATGATTGACTAAAACGAACCCAATTTCCATTAAGGACGTTGGACCTGCTCGATCGTGCAATATATGTTGATATTAGTTCTGTCATGTCTGAATTGTATCTGCACACTAGCAACATCACGTATTGAAGTATAGTGTATAGATACAACATTACATGGTGGCCATTTAGCCTGAATGTTTACAGAAATAAAACAAATTACTACTTCATATAGTTTGTGTCAAGAATGAGTCAGTGAGTATGGCTTTCCGCCGCCTTTAGTCATCGCTCAGTTATGTCACGTATGGATACATAGGTACAACTACAACCACACAATCCACCACCACTACTACTGCTACTACTACTACTACTACTACTGGTGGTGGTGCTGCTGCTGTTAACGTTGATACAAAATTAATCATTTCAAATCGATTAAAGCGATCAAATCCTTACTGTTACATTGTACATTGTACGATTCCCATGAAATCGTTAGCAAACAGTGATGATGCTTGGTTTTAGCGGAAGAACGTATCCTGCACCACCGGTGGCATGCATCAAAAACACATGCAAAGCCAAGTCAAGTTATCTCGCGAAAGCAAAATACGGGAACATGTAGAAACAGAACATAGGGAACAGAGGGAACTGCGACACCAATTTGGTCAGTGATGGGGGGTGGGGACG
>VKKT01001347.1:136814-147197 GCA_008038995.1 Haliotis laevigata | reverse complement strand
CTGTCACCAACACGGAAAACAAGAAGAAGAAATACAGGGACTTGGAGCGACGACTGGATGACATTTGTCACCAGCTCAGACAAGGAACGCTGTCCGTAAGACAGATAGATGATTCAGCATTCCACCTGTTGCATTTGGGTTAAAATCTGTGGATCGATCCCTGTGAAAAAAATTGGTGCTATATATATATCATGAATACGCATCGGATATGCGATGTATTTATTAAAAATGTCGCGTATTTACTTATGTGAATCATTGTAAAAAACGATAAAATCTGTCAACTGAGTTTGTTGATGAGTGCTTCAAGTATGGAAATAAACTGATAAAATATATACTGTTGTCGTCTTCTCATTCGGTGTCCTCTCATCCGCATAATCCGGATTATCCTCTTCTAACAACTCGTTGATCCTTCATAGTCCTCGTAACCCTTTATTAATTGGCAAAATGAAACTAGTCTCAGTACGCCGATATTTCTTTTCCACTCAACCGTGAAGTTTGGTCGAAAGGTTGGCGTTATGAGCCTGAACCGAAAACATGGCACATAACAAACAGCATCCATTCGAAGTTTGACATTTATTACGTTGAACAGATTGAAGTTATGTGTCTCTGTATACCGTTACGAGCCCTGATTGGAAGATAACAATGTACTGTAAGGCGCTCAAACCAAACGTTGTTTGGGAGCATATTTTACTTAAGTGAAAATCAACCAACATAAAGAATACACTATTATTGTTTTGTACACTGTCTTGAATATGGAAAATATCACTTCAAAGAGCTCCCCATTCTCTGTCCCTTTGTCCATCTAACATAGATCACCCGTGAAGATCCGTATTAGAATTGATCTTCAGTAACCCATGCTTGTCGTAGGAGGCGACTAACGGGAACGGGTGGTCAGGCTCGCTGACTTGGTTGACACATGCCATCGTATCCCAATTGCGTAGATCGGTGCTCACGCTGTTGATCATTGGAATATCTGGTCCAGACTCGATTATTTACAGATCGCCGCCATATAGCTGGAATATTGCTGAGTGCGTCGTAAACCTGAACTCACTCACTCACTCTACCTAAGATCTATTTTTATCGTGTTTATATTTTTCCAAATCCTGTCCGTAGGTTGGTGCATCTCTGACGTGACATGTAAGTGTTTGGATTGATATTCTCGATGTGGAAGTTATGTACCACTCAGGCGGCATGTCAATATAGACAAGGAAGTAAGTATGAAGTGCTCTATGAAAATGAACATGTAAGTTGCCAATTCCAGTGTCTGAAGTGGGAATGCTGGAACAAATTCAAATACATGTGAAATGATGCTTTGAAATGTGAACTGGTTTAAAGTAGGACCCTGGTCAACATGGATCTACAAGAGATTACATTCCAACCAGAAATGCAGATACAGGGTCATTGAGCGCACGCTTTGAGATATCGACTAATCCATTATAATCTCCATGTGTTTGTGTTCGGGAAAGCGCGCATGCATGCACGCTCATACACACGCGCACACACACATGCACACGCACACGCACACACGCACACTTCCGGTAATATTCACCGGACCACTTCAAGTGAGCCTCCCGAGAATGGAAGCCTAACGTGGTGAAAGCCTAAATTTTAATTGTCCTGGGTCCGTTCCTCAAAGCCATCGCTGTTAAAATGCGAGAGTTACCATTACCTTAGCAATCACTTGCGTCCTTGCTTCATTTGCTATCACACCCTAGATCATGACAGTCCAACCTCCAGTACTCCAGGTCTGATTCATCTGTGCACCTGTGTGCCTGTAGACACGTGTAAAGAAAGTGAAGAAGGAAATCATTCGGTGAAGAGAACTGTTCTGCGCTCATGTACTTCCATCGCAAGCGTTGTCTGGAATCATCGACGTCGATCTTCTGGGGTCCGAATTTGCCGTCGTGCCTGGCGTCTTGCACGGATGTCGTAGACGCGGTGACGTCGTCGAACTGTTCTAAAAGAGGATAAACTGTGTTGCCAGGTAGGGTACGGGATAGGGTAGGGTAAGGTGCTCGGAGCGAATGCATCGGTCTTCACATGGGGTCGTTGCTGCTCTGCGGCAACTACGGGGACTGTCAATAATGTCATTGAAAGAATGAAAACGTCGCCATCCGTGTCAAATGGTGTTTCTATAGACCTTCAGTAACAAGGTAACATACTGAAGCATAGTCCCCCATATCTCTCCTTCTGTCATTTTCCCCAAGGTGCTATGAACAATGAATAGATGTGTTTTTCTGACTTATTAAGACAGCATTGAACGGATATGATAAACATAAGTTTGTCATGCCTTTTAAAGAGAACATTGCTGATCATTTGTCTCGAAAATGTCATGTTTCTTGCACATTTCGTGCAACTGCGTGGTTGCGTTTCTTCGAGCCTTTTAACTCACTCTCTGGTTCAAATAAACATTCCATTCACAAGAATACCAATGGAAACATTAGTATAGTTCCAGAAAGTAAGCTTACACATTTATGGTTTGTTTTCATTATATTATGGTTTTCAAGACCAAATGAATACAACAAAACATATTGATTAGATGAGTCCTTGTACAATTAAACAGATCGAAACATCGTGCACAGCAGTATTACAATAAAGTTCACTAATTTGAAAAGAGGTTATAGTATATTTACCCTTGTTTGTAAAATATGGTTGTCATTCACAAACATAACCCCAAAACATAATTATCAAAAGTCAGTCCATTTATTTACTCGCTAATACGCATAACAAAGGAATACAACAATAACCCGTAGTGTTTCAGCAAATCAATATCGCCAAGATCTTCAGAGCCTCGTTAAACCCGTCAAGGGACAAATGATAACTCAATGACAGCTGGTAATGAAGTAAACTAATTACAAGTACGTGAACAATATACATGAAGTATTATAAGTTTAATCGTTGTACATCAACTATTTGCAAAGCCATACGTTCACCTATGAAACCAACTGAAGCTTGAGACATGAAACACATGAAAACAAGAAAATGATTATAAGTAACAACTTGTTCGTAACATGGAATATTTTTTATACGGATGTTTTCGGGCTAGTTCTTGCACCTACGTCTTGTTATTTATTCACCCGGTCAAGGACAAGAGGAAGCCCTAAAACACAAGACAATCAATTTGCCATCCGACATAGATGTCACTCAAGCAGCTGTGAATTGAAGGGCGTCAATATCAATGTTTACACGTATAATTAATCCGTACTAAATCATATAAAAAGTTAATAACTACTTTACAATATCACAATAATGATAATACATATCATGCCATTAAAGTCTTATGACATGGTAACTGACATTAAGTATAAATACGAATAATTTATTTAATTTTTATTGATTGCCATTTGGTCAGCGTTTATACGGTTAGCTTGAATTTAACTGTAATATGACATGAAAACATCGTGTTGGGAAACCCTTTAAGTAGATGTTACTACCTCACGTTCAAGACTGGGAAACCTGGTTCAAGGGTGACTGCGATTCGGTGATCAGAGTTTTTTCCCTTAGTTATACACGGATCCTGGAATGGTGGGTTAGAATACGATATTCGCCCTGATTTTAACGCAATTTTTCAGCTCCTCAACAGGGATCTTTGATTTCATCAAAGTGGTGAAGGTCCAGCTTCCTCATCTCTCGCATCACTGTTATCCTAATACATCTGACACAGTGATATGAATGTTAATACACACACAAGAAGACTGGTACGGTGCTGACAATGGTGCAGTGTAAGACGAAAACTGGGATTCGAACACATGATCACACGACAGCTTATAAGAAGATGACTGGTGTTTTTTGAGACCTCTCATTTTCCACGTGTGCCCGGTGTTCCGTTGTCGAACGATCAGTAATACTTCACGAACATAGTCAGTCATTGATACACAACAAAGATAACAATGTCCACGACACATACATGAATCACACTGAATATAATATCACAGTTCTTTCTTAAAGCGTTACAACTGCTCCGTGCCTACTCTTCATATGGATACAACACCCTTGCAACGAGTCTCTTTATTCTGAAACCGTTACTAATAAATCGCTTTAAATGAAGACACCCATTCAGGGTTCTGTCCACGTTTGTCCAAAACACATATTCGGTACATAAGACATACATACAGCGAATACATATTTTGAAACAAGTCTGTAACTGTATTACAACACATACAGGTTATAACGCAAAGAAGCGCGGACCACATAAACAGTGTTATAGTATAAAGTTTAACTTCTTGTTCTTCAACACAACTTAGCTGTTGCCTTCGGAGGAGCCTAATGACCAAGGCGTTCGCTCGGAGGACCCGGTTCGATTCCCTTGATGTGGATGACAATTTGTTATGCCTATCTCTGTTATTCACCGCTGGAGTATTTCTAAAAACGAAACGTAGTGGAATCATACAGATTCACTCGTCATGACCCAACACATATTTCCGTCTTTTGGGATATTCTTAACAGTCAGTCGAAGGAAAGGTAATTATGTCAGAAATGCCCTCCCTTTGAAATAGCTAGATGGTCTTTACGATAGACATTATTCAAACCAGTGTCCCATTGTACATTTGTAGACTGCAACCTCGCATCGAGATGGCGTGTCCAAGTTCGGCAGGTACTCCGGGATTACTATTACTTGTTTCACGTCAGCCTACCACTGGGCCAATCAGGAAAGGATTACGACAAGAACTGTACTTCAGTATTGGTGGCACCAGACAGGGTTTCCATGGCACTTCATTATAGGGTTGATTACCGCGGTACTGTCCCAGAAGGTCAGAGAATGAAAAGGCCCCAGCAGGTAGATGATAACAATCTCCCTTGTGTGCCATGGTTATCAAATATAGAGCATTTACTCTCTTTTTAAACGTTCCCATGAATGTCTCTCACAATGCCTGTGTCAGTCCGCTGAGTGTCTCTCCTGTTGAGGGGTGATTCAGTTGTGTGGAAACCATTCCTGCTAAATAGAAAGCGTTATTCAGATGGAATATTAACCGAAGAAAATATTCATGATAGAATATAAGCCACAAAATCGTTTTCATAATTATAGGTGTGTAATTTCCTCAAAATCATGAGCATGTGTTTATGAATCACTCTCAGACACTAGCTATTCGCTATTGCATGCTCTTTGTATAAACATACAGTCTAACTTCAGAGATATTATTTTTGCATTGAAAATGCGCACATTTACTATATCCTAGTTGTAAATAAGATGAAGGTATTTATAGTGGAATGTTGTGTGGATATCTTATTCGATAACGAGGACGATCTCGGATAACGTGAATATAAAAAAAATCATACCCTTTAGTTGTCGATAAAGGCTCCATTTCATCTGTAAAACAATAGTTGAATTTGAATATTTGTTGTTATGTTAATCTGGGCCAGGCAAACATTTTAAACAATCCTGCTGCCGTAGAACGATGGTAAGAAATAAACATCTGATTTAATTACGACATATCATAGTCAGTCATTCCGAGTTATGATCCGTTTCCCCACTTTGTTGAAATGCTATGATAATACAATGTCAGAATGGCTTCAGTAATAATTCAGTGAGTTGACCCTTACTTTGATCCTTTACTATGTCATCGTGATTTTATTAATTTGCCCATTCTGTGTTCATTCGACTTCTTTCCCTCCTGTCACAGAACTTATATACTTCAAGTTGACAACATAAGTTAGGGATATTGGTATTTTTATGATTCATATTTCATCAGTTAGTCAATGAATAAACAGATCTTTATTCATAATTTCAAAATTTAACATTTGTCCCTAACATTTGTCCAGTATATAAGTTCTGTGGCAAGAAGAAAAGAAGTCGAATTAACACAGAATGGGCAACTTAATAAAATCACGATGACTAAATGTTTTGTGCTGGCCGAAGGTATTTGCAGATATTGTACGAACATGGTGATATTAAATCTCTTCATTTGTTTTGCTTTATTGTTGAACGCGGCACTCAGCACCAGTCCAGCCATATCATAGTGGTCTGTAAATAATCGAATCTGGACTCAACAATCCAATGATTGACAACAAAAGCATCGATCTACACAGTGAATATGGTGTGACAGCCAAGCCAGAAAGAACCCAATCCCGTTCCTTGCCTCCTCCGACAGACTTGGGTTGCGCCAGTACAAATCTTCTTTGGGTGACATGTAGGTAACGGTTTACATCGACCTGACCATACCACAAATGTTACATATGTAAGGAGAGCGTTTCTGATGTAGTAAAAAGAAAATCATGATACAAGAACAAAATATATCACGTAGGTACATACGGTTTCCATAACAACGTCTTCGTTTCACGGTGTAATTCCCGTAGAGACAATAACATACTTTGGCAAACTCGGTCCTGAATTTACCTGAAATAAAGCAACAATTACATTTAGCACCAGAAAACACCTACCGTTATGAAAGCGTAATTTATCAAAGTTCATAGCATTTCTGATAGAGCACTGTGACTATGACGTGGTTCTATGCAGTCACTGGTTTCAGTTCTGTGAAACACACTTGAAACTATTTGATAAACAAACAAACAAAAAGAACGTATAAATAACAGGCATGGTTGCGATAATGTTGGATGTTGGTGAGGTGTGTACATATATGCAAGAGAAAAAACAAACAAGAATGCTTATTCGATGGAGGCGTATTCAGTATGGTATCATGGTAGAGTTTTTGTCTGATTTGCTGTGGACTGTTTTCATCCTAGTGACAATTTGACAACGTGTATAAGGTTTGGTCAAAACCAGTTTTCAGGATATGTTTTCCTCTGCCTGGCAGTGCATGTATGGCCAGTATGTTGGCCCTGTGAAACTTACCGCTCATGAAGTTGTAAATGACAGGGTTGATGGAACTGTTGAGGTAGACCATCCAGTGAGCTGTTAATGTCAGGATAGAAACGGAGTGTCGATCTATCATTTTTACCAAGGGACTTCGAATCAACCTGAAACAGAAATATTGCCTGAACCACTTACTCGGCTAAATACCATATGAAAGACTGATCAGAAGGATAGAACCCCTTTACAGCCTTCAGCCAAACTTACAACGCCGATTACAAAGATTTTCTTGGACCTTATCAAAATGTACATCGCAGTAAATGTACTCTCTTGAAATATGTGTTTCTGTCCTTTTTTGGTTTATGTAAGAGTGGGTTCCCAGTAAGGACATTCTTCAAAGACGTTGCCCAGTTATGGTATCTTTTAAATCATTATTTACAATATGACCCTTTATCAGTCATACAGTTGTCTCGTAATATGACAATCTCGGCTGTCCCCATGACATTGGAGACTTCGACTTCAGCGTACCTCATCAAGTTCCATGAATAGTAAGGCAGATAGCACAGGATGAAAACGACGACAACTACAATTAACATCCTCGCGGTGCGACGTCGTGATTGGACTTGCAACGTCACGGCACTCTGGTCGCCCTCTGGAACCAAGACGACACTGAATATGTGGTATAGGAGAGGTGAAATGGAGCTTAACGTTAATTACTGCACTGATATTTTATAGTGTGCGTGAGTGCAAGCGTATGTGCGTGTGCTATCCATGCGACACAGTTGATTATTATGCTAATAATATATATTTTTGTACTGATGGGATTATAATACCGCACTCTAGGAAGGTTAGCAACACATACAATATTGTAACGTGATGTTGTTCGACTCGGTAATCGAACCACTGACTTCTAGAGCCAATACTCTTTCAACAACACCACGAAGATAGTCAGATAGTTTCAGTTCTCGTTGGTTGGTTGTTTTGTTGTTTAACGCCGCACTCAGCAATATTACAGCTATATGGTGGCGGTCTGTAAACAACCCTGTGATCAATAGCATGAGCATCAATCTACGGAATTGGGATACGATGACATTTGTCAACCAGGGCCCCGTTCCTCAAAGCGATCGTAGCGCTAAGGTGATCGTAACTCCCATACTTAAACATAGACTTACGACTGTCGTAGCGCTACGATCGCTTTGAGGAACGGGGCCCAGGTCAGCGAGCCTGACCACCCGATCCCGTCAGTAGCCTATTACGAGTAGCATGGGTTACTGAAGATCATTTCTAACCCGGATCATCACAGGTTAAATAGTGTCAGTGTGTACATGAGTAATGTTACACTAAGGAGTGATTATACTTATAATTATACTTCTCATCCTGATAACATTCAAACCATTAGAAAATGAAGCCCGTGTAGGCCTGTTGAACAAGATAATGTTCCACCGTGATGCAGTGAAGGATGTAACATCATCCAGCTATAACGTCATGTGAACAGCCATGAAATCAGATAGAGCAGTTATTCAAGTATGGAAAATACATCTGGCATTCGGTTTCAACATTTTGTTTCAACAAGAAAACCAAACATCACCACTCGCCATGGCTCTGCTTGATGATGACAGAAAGAAAAGTAGTAACTGTTTTTGAAAACCCTTTAGAACATTATTGTAAATAGAACTCTTCTGTCGAAATGGATGATTTATTTCCTACTTTCAGTTTCGTCTGTAGAAATTTGCGAAATGGATTAACATACTTTTCCTTGGGATATCTTTTAAGTCATCTCTTATAATGTCTGAAATAACGAACTAACAAAAGCACTTTCGCTATTTACTTGGCCATGTTGGATAATTGTTTGACAAAAACTTTAAAGCTTCACCCTAATGCAAGGGCACGCTGATAGTATAGATTAAGCAGTTATAGCGTAATCAGTTTGACTTCAGCTACATGAAATACTGAACTTTGAAGAGTGAACGAGCTTCTCAAACAGAGTAATTACGTCGACCTGTTGTTTGACGTTGACAGGACGTTTCACCTCCGTGCTCCGAGGCCTCATAAACACTGGCATCATCTTATGTTGAAATCTTAGACTCGCATTAACCCTATCTCCGGGCACTGGACGAGCCATCGACCGCTTCCGAAGGTAATTTTGAAGGAGCTATTTCGGGGAACCAGGAAAACCAATCTTGCTTCCACAGACACGCGCAATTTATGACTCTAATCATCAACACTATTCTCAATGTACAGCATGCACCCTGCCTGGTATATGATGATGTTCCATTTGTGTCATCCAGAGCCGGGAACAGCAATCATGTCATGGTATTTCACGTTAGTACACAATTTCGCACTTAAGTATACAATCTGTCTGGCCCCCATGCTGGAAGGCACAGCCTATTTGGTGATACAACTACCAAAGTTGTAGAAAACATACGCGTATTGCATCGATTATCCTGTGTTATTTCCCCCAGCAATCTGTTACACAGATTCCAGCCCTATATATTTAAAAAGTCGCCGTCTGTCTCGCCTCCTGGCAATCATCTGGTTTGGTACCACTATCAAAAGTAAATGTTTGTGGTGTAGCATCTTCGCTTGGAGGCACGGTTTGGTCGTAGGGGGGTTGCGTCCACTCGGCGAACCAGGATGCTGTTCCTTGATGTTTAGTGAATTTAGTTTTAATAAGAGCTAGTAAACTGCGTTTTAAGAGCATTTGCCAATATTCGGAATATCACGGCGAGGGACACCAGAATTAGGCTTCACACATTGTATCCATGTGGGAAATCGATCCCGGGCCTTCGGCATGACGAGCAAACGCTTTAACCACAAGGTTACTCAGCCGCCCCAAGAGTTTTATTTGAAAATATTATTTTATCGGCAACATGTTTCCTGTAGATTCCTTAAATTTGGTACAAACTTGTGTACACACTCAACTCTTTCCTCCAACACATGCCTGACAACAATGGCGGCTTAAACCAAACATGCATTATCAGTAGAAAGTTTTGTGTATGATATCCCTACCCTCATAGATTAGGCTGACAAATTATGTTATTAAAAGTTAAATTATACAACACAAATACGTACCTGTAAGGTGTTGTCCAGTCTTGATACTGGACCATAGACACACAGCTATTGCAGTATACGTGTAGCCCATTACCACAATAGGCACAACGTAAAAGGTCACGAACATGAAGAGGTCATAGTTCAAGGCCAAGACATCCATGTCGTAATCGGGGACACACGACGTTAAAAGGATGGTTAAATTACTGGGTATCATAGGATCTCGGTTTTCTCGGAAGATGAGGAGTCTGGGGATGGACAGCACGTGCGCGCCCACCCAGATGACCACAATGGATATAATCACTCTCCTCCTCGTCTCCGTGAAGGTTAAGGGGTGGCAGATTGCAAACCAACGTTCGATGGAGATGGCGGTCAATGTCAACACCGACACGACAACAGTCACTTCCTGCAATGAAAAGAAAACAGACTTTAATCATGGACACGGTAATTGATTCACTTATGGAACTGGTAGCTTGAAAGTAAGCAACGCGTAAAGCTACGGAGCGCAACGCAGCGCAACACAACGCAAAGACTTTATGTTTGGATTGTTAAATTATCATGAACGATCCTTCCGCACCGATAACACC